>JAJEJH010000413.1:38889-159771 GCA_026122585.1 Anacardium occidentale
ATCATGTAATAAAATTAGGAGTAGTGTTTATGCCGGTACTTATATAATCTCATGGGTACGTCAACCCTTCATACTTACTCTTTATTACTTGAGATTGGTGCATTTGCTAAAAGTTGGTTTTCACCAAGCATCAAGTTTTTAGCGTTGTTTTCAGGGATTGTGTTTTAAACAATATTGAAACTGTAGCGACCCCCGCCCCATGTCACTGTGCGCTATGAAAATATACTATAATTTATAAATAAAATATACCTGAGACGGGAACCTCTACAATAAAAGAACTGCTGCTGCTGCTGCTGTATAAAAATTTCTTTATAGAAGAAAATCGTAAATATAATTTACTATGATAGTAAATTAAAATATACTGGAATATAAGCGTAAAACCCCCAGGCTACTCATGTATAAAATATACTGTCATACAGTGTATACTAATACATAATACACACATATATACATGAGAAAAGTAAAAGCATGCGAGTCAACATGCTATCTGCTGCTACTGAGCCATATCCCCGATATTTCACAACTATCTCGCTCCAGCTCAGCTGCTCTCTACTCACTGACCTGTAAAAAGAAACAAGGAAGAAAGGGTGAGTGACAAAGTCACTCAGCAAGCGTTTCCAAACTCAAACACTCGCAGGTCCTACACATAACTGGCTACGTGACTCGTCATGTAGAAAGCTCTATGTTACTGTTTTCTTATCTCTGATTCTTTTTATATGTTGAACTGCATCTGATTTTTGTATTGTTCTTTGTCTTATTCTGTTCTGTTTCTCATGAGATACTATACATGATATGAAATGTATATGTTGATGTCATGAGTATACTGAAAAGCTATAAAACTTGTCCTTAAGCCTGATTTTCTAAAAAATTTTCTTTTCTGAAAACTCTTTCTGATAATAAAAGCTGTGATCTGAAGATCCTGAATATATACATATAGTATATGCTGAAAACTGTATCAGAAAGTATTGTATCTGAAAATATCTACTATGTTGGCCAGACTGATGAATACAAGGATTTGGCACCCTGACCGTGTGAGCTCAAATCCTACTGAATCTACTGATGCACAACCAGCACTCTCTCTAACGAGTTTAGTCAATGACCATGTCCTCTCTAACGGACGTTGGTTTCCCTCTCTAGCGGGTGTACGAACTCACAGGTGCCCCTTCATATCCACCCCTAACTGATATATGAAATATCATATATTTATACTTTAAAATCATACTATTGGATTTTTGGATCCAGTCTAAAATTATCTGATATGGCATGTCGTGCTCAATGCTGATAGTCATACATGATATATTGTTTTATCATCTTATTACTGAGTTCTGTGTGCTTAGAAATGGCTTAGAGTGGCTTATCTTTGCTTTTAAATTCTTTTTCTGCTTTTCATAAGGTGCACAGACGTGTGTTTCTGTGTGCACGAGTGTGTGTCAAGGCACACGGGACCGTGTACTTCTTGTGTCTCTGGGTGTGCTAGCTTCTAGAAAAATTTATCAAACTTTCATGAAACTTGGCTGACCACACGGGCGTGTGGTGCAAGTACACGGGCGTGCATAATTGGGCAGATGGACGTATATCACACTGCACAAGCATGTAGTAACCTCACAACACTCTCGTGTCTTGCCTACACAGACATGTAGAATTGAGAATTGACACACGAGCGTGTGCACTCGGGTGCACGAGCGTGTGTACTCGAGTACACAGACGTGTGTTTGGATTTTCATACGCACACGGGTAACATGTAAAGCCTGTTCCATGCATAATTGAAGCCACACGGGCGTGTATTTCGGGTACACGGGCATGTGCTCAACCTAGATTCTGCAGAAAGTGTCTGGAAACCCAGAAATTCCCACACCAAACTTATCCACACTTCAAATCAACAACAATACACACTCAGTACTGCTACTAGCATGCAAATATTCATCATATCATCATCTCAATCACGCTATATATCATCAATCAAGCATACAACACATGTATACAACATATACGCATATAAATCATGGAAATAGCCATTCAATCATCCAATAAGTCATCATATCAAAGCTCAAGCATGTTGTTAACATCTCAAACAAGCACACAATAGTTCTCATAAGCTGAAAACAACTAAACATGTTAGGAACACAGTGAAAGAGGTAAGGAAAACACTTACCTCGCGCCATAGAAGCTAGACCTCTCTCTCTGAAAGCTTGTGGATCTCTAATCTGGAACTAAGCTATTGAGAGATCTCTCTCAATCACCCTAGGGTTCACTGGAGTTGAGGGAAGAATAAGAAAATGAAAACTGGAAAGCTGGAAACTGTACGAAACTAAAAATAAAACGTATTTATAGCTAAAAGGCAAGACACACGGTCGTGTGTCCTAGGCACACGGTCGTGTGTGCAGTGAAAAATCTCAATTTCCACCCACATTCACGTATACATGGAATATTCTCCTAGAATATCCATGTACAAGCCACAAAAGGCCTCTAAATAACTCCTCTACCCCTGAACTCTCTCAAACTCTTTCTTATCAAGGAAATCTCTCTTTTACCCTTGGATTGAGAACCTAAAAAGACAGTTCTACCCTCGAACTATTACAAAAACCTAATTTTTCTACCTTTACTCTAGATTTTTGTATTATTTTGTTTTAATTTGTTTCCTGGTTTCATTTGTTTTATAGGCATAATGTAGGACCCGCCGCCACGCGTACCCTTACTGCTGAATGCTGTATCTTTATTTTATTAATAAACTAGAAATACAGGTACACACGACGGGAATCCTATGAAAAATAAACTACTGCTACTAGTACAATGCATACGGAAGCTGATCACATAAACTGAAATACATAATGAGTCCATAATGGCTTTTTCATACATATAATTGTTGTTGTACATCGTTCTTTACATCTGGAAACATCTACATTTTAATACAAGAACCATCAGGTCTAAAACTGAATATACAATTGAGTACTGGTGTGTGGGGCCCTCTCCAGCTAGCTCGGTCCATCCACTCCTCGCCAGCAGTAAACTGACCTGAAAAGGAAGGAAAAAAGAAGGGGATGAGTGATAAAGATCACCCAGTAAGCATTCCTTACGTCTCTCGACCCAAGCAAGCAACATACAAACAAAACGTACCTAGCCTCGGCCCTAATCATACATCCAGTCGCTTGCTGGTGCTGAAACTGATTACTGGATTATCTGTTTATTAATTAATCATGTCATGATATGTATGTCATGTCATGCTGGCTGAAATAACTGATGATGCATGCATCTGAATCTATATGTACCTGAAGGTACCTGCTATGTTGTTTAGGCTGATGAACACAAGGATTCGACATCCTAGCCATGTGGGTTGAACAGTCTAGCTACTGGCTAAAAAGTTGAATATACTGTGCTGAGTAGTCTGACTAGTGTCAGAAAGTTGAATCCCACAAATATCCCTTCGAGTTCATCCAAAACTATAACCCGTACATCAAGTTTTGAATACTGAAACTATCGAATTTAAGTCCCTAGATCCTCTTTCAGGCTACATGTTGTAGCATCCCAGGTTAGAAAAGCCCTTAGGGGTAGAGCTTTGGGGTTAGAAATAGAATTCAGAGATAGTTTGGGAGTCTAGCAGAGTTCAGGGGTGAGATAGTAGTTTTTTCAGAGCTGTGTGGCCTTCGTATGATTCCTTTAGGGAGGTTTTAATCATGCGAAACGCGGGAAATGAATTTCTTTCATTTTCCCTTGGTGCACTCCCGTGCATCATCCCTGCACGCCCGTGCAGGTGGGTAGAAAAGAGAGAGACGGGAGAGTTATTGCATTTCTCACCCATTTTCAGCCAAGTTTTCTTCTCTTGTTCAGTAGTTCCCAGCCCTAGACGCGAGATCCAGCTTCCAGCGGCTCCCAATCCAGCTAAAGATCAGAGAGATTAGCTTGAGTTTAAGTTTCCAGCAGCCATGTCGAGAGGTAAGTGTTTCTTACTCTCTCCTTGCGTTCCCAGCTTGTTTGGTGATGTTTGGAAACGCTTGCCGATGTTTCCAGCATATTATGTCATGTGTGTATGCTTATATGATGCCATGATGATGATATGATGCTTGTTTGATGATTTTCCACCCGAATGCATGCTTATTTCAGTTATATGTGTGTTAGTGAGAGAAATCTCAGATTTGTCATGGTGAAATGCATGATGTTGGGTGAATGATGAAATTGATGATGAATATGTGTATGTTGGAATGCCTTGGATGTGTATTTCTGATCAATTTGATTTTGATTGAGTTTTGGATGGGTTCCCTGCAGTTTCAGACGGGCCATGTCTGAGCAGGACAAGACGCACGGTCGTGTGCCCGTAAGAGCACGCCCGTGTGCCCTTGTCTCTGCAAAGTGCACACGGTCTGAAAAGCTGAGGACACGACCGTGTGTCCTTCATTTGCGTGAAATGGCCAATATTCCAGTAGCTTGCACGGCCAGGCACACGACCGATACACGGTCTCGTGTGTCTGGGCACACGCTTGTGTGCCTTTGTGTGGCACGGTCGTGTGTTTGTGCAGCACGCCCGTGCGTTCAGTGAATTTTCCCAGAATTTCAGAATTTGACTCAATTAAGGTTTGGTAATCCATCCAAAGGCTAATAATCATCAGATAACTCAGTATTCAGATAAGAAATACAGCATATGCATATCATGGCATAGCATATAGTCTGGAAAAAGGATCTAGGGATCTGAATTCAGTAGATTTCAGCATTCAGAACTCAAAGTATGAGTTTCAGTTTGGGGTGAACTCGAGGGGGCATCTGTGGGACCCAGCTTTCTGACACCAGTCAGTCTGCTCAGCATTTCAGTTTTCAGCTTTCTAGCCGGTAGCTAGAATGTTCAGCCCATTTGGCCAGGATGTCGAATCCCTGTGTTCATAAGTCTGATCAGCACAGCAGGTACCCTTGGGTACATTTAGAGATTCGCATGCATGCATATTCAGATTCCAGTTTCCATGTCATGACATTCATTTAAGTAATTAATTGATAATGAGAAACAACAATCAGATAATCAGATTCAGCACCCGCAAGCGCGTAGATGTATGAATAGGGCCGATCAGGTATTTATGCCCTTGTTTGTTGCTTGCTTGGGTCGAGGGAAGTAAGGAATGCTTACTGGGTGATCTTTATCACTCATCTCTTTCCTTCTTCCTTCCTTTTCAGGTCAGTGTGCTGCTGGCGAGGAGCGGGTGGACTGAGGTTGGCAAGAGAGGACCCCACACATACAGTTTTCAGTTGTATTTTCAGTTTTGGACCTGTGAGGTCTTGTATATACATTGTAAATGTAACCAGATGTACAGAACCATGTGAAGAATAGTTATATGTATACGAAAAGCCATTATGGGCTCATTGTATACTTAAATTTCAGTTTCAGCTTCCGCATGCAATGTAACTAGCAGCAGATTTCTTTTTCATAGGATTCCCGTCTCGGGTACCCGATTTCCAGTTTAATAAATAAAAAGAACAGTGATTCTCAGCAGCAGAGGTACTCGGGGCGGCGGGTCTTACACATGCTATGCTATCATATGCATATATAACATTTCTTATCTGAGTTCTAGCTTATCTGGTGATTATTAGCCCTTGGAATGGTTACCAAACTTTTATCTTTCATTTTCTACATATTTCTGAAAAATCTGGCTGACGCAAGGGCGTGTGGGCAAAGCACACAGTCGTGCAGCACACACATACGGGCGTGCATGCACACGGGCGTGTGCCCAGACGCACAGGATCGTGCACTGCCCGTGCAGCTGATCGTGCACTGCCCGTGCAGCTGATCGTGCACTACCCGTGCAGCTGATCGTGCATGCTTTTGGAATCTGAGCGTATTTCTACTGAAAATCAGGCACACGGTCGTGTCCCATGCATCCAAGTCGTGCGTACTTCGTGCACACGGTCGTGTCCTTGTAGAAACAAGGGCACACGGGCGTGTGTCCAGTTCTGCTTAGACATAGCTCACCTGGAACTACAGGAATCCAAGCCATATCACAACCAAAATCAATTAACTTTAAACAAGCATCAAATGCACTTCCATATACAGATATCCACCCTCAATTTCATCATTAATTGACTACTGCTAAAATCACCATGGAAATCAAGCATTTCTCTCACTAACACACACAAGCAAAGCAAGTATGTTCTTAGGTGGAAAATAAACATCTTAAACATCTCATATCATCTCATACAATCAAGCAACCATACCATAAACATGCTGGAAATGTAGACACACATTTCCAATCATCATCAATCATCAAAGCAAGCTGGAAACTCACGAAAGAAGTAAGAAACACTTACCTCTGGATATGGCCGCTGGAGATCTCAAAACTATCTACTCTCTTGCTGGATTGGAAGCCGTCGAATGCTGGGAATCGGTTCTAGGGCTGGGAGCTGCTGAACAAGAGAAGGAAAATGTTGAATGGGTGAGAAACAAAACTAAATCTCTGTCTCTCTCTCTTTAATCCCACCTGCACGGGCATACAGGGAGCAGTGCACGAGAGTGCACAAGGGAAAAAGAAGAAAATTCATTTCCCGCACTTCGCATGATTGAAACCTCCCTAAAGGAATCATACAAAGGCCACTCAACTCTGAAAACTTACCAACTCACCCCTGAATTCTTGTAGACTCCCAATTTATTCCTGAATCTCATTTCTAATCCCAAAACTCTACCCCTAAGGGTTTTTCTAACCTGGGATGCTACACATAAGCCTAGTGAATGACACGTACTAGTAACACAGATCTTGTGCCTCTTGATTCAAAAATTGAGAGAATCTTGCACAATTTGACCCGAAGGTAAAGAGACATGAAAAACAAACACTGAGTGATTCCTCTACCATTAGAGCATGAAAAATCGATTACACCTCAAAGGTCATTGATAAATTACGTTACACCTTTAATTGAGGGACCTACTTCAATTGTCTCTTGCCATACCATCAACCCCCATAGATAATGATTAAATGCAACCAAATCATCAGCAAAAAATGATGTATCCTTATCAATTATCTTTTTATTGTCAACACCTAATATACCAAAATGTAAAAAATATAATGCTCCAAGTTTCACTGCATCTTCATCATCTTCACCCCTCTAGACTCAAATGCCACATGCAGGTCTACATATGTTACTTCGTCGTATCCCGCAAAGTATCATCGACGGATACATGAAACGTCAGACATCTTAACATAAGATGACTTATCGATATGACCACTGAAAGATTAACCTATCATTCATGCAATTCTATAAGACCAAATTACACATCTACCTAATTTAACCAAAACCAAAACTCAAGTTTTGGATTATCTTTATTGACCTATCAAAATAAAACTAAATAGATGAGCATCACACTAAATCTTTGCTTCAACATGTCTAAAAAGTGGTCAAAGCAAGTTTGATAAAAATGAGTCATTTGTGCCTCAACTAACTTTTATCAAATGTTTTTTATTGTATCTTTATATGATCGTACCATTAGTTTGACTAGAAAACTATAGGTCTCATTATACTAAAATTCATCTTCGACAAAATTTATAAGAAATTTCTAAAAAACAAACAACATAAATAATTTCTCAATTGAAAACAAGTTGATATATCTTGTCTTGCTCTCTGTGAATATTTTTTCTGTTGACTTTTTGTTATCTTAACTAGCACAAGTCATGATCATGGTGTAATTTGTTACTTGAGAGGTAAGCATCTGGGTAAGCCATAAATGGTTAACTCTTAGGTTACCCAAACAAATGTGAGCCACATATATACGTTATTTATTTGCCCCCCTAAGCTTTTGGGCAATCAATTTACCACCCCAACAGGGGTGAGTCACATACAAAAAAAAACTTATTCCCACTTAAGCTATTGGTTTATCACTTTACCCCCTAAAAAGGTGAACCGTATATTAAAAAAAAA
This sequence comes from Anacardium occidentale, assembly GCA_026122585.1. Classification (NCBI taxonomy): domain Eukaryota; kingdom Viridiplantae; phylum Streptophyta; class Magnoliopsida; order Sapindales; family Anacardiaceae; genus Anacardium; species Anacardium occidentale. The sequence goes on from JAJEJH010000413.1 coordinate 46,771, forward strand.
TTATTTGCCTCTAAAGTTTTTTATTTACCATTTTACCCCCCTAGGGTAACCCAAGAACTAAGCTCTTAGTTTACCCTAAAAACTCTTAAAAACACCATTACAATAAGTCATAATAATAAAAATCATAATTTTTAACGAAATTTAAAATACAAAAGGCTAAAACCCAAAATAAGATTTGCTATACAAATGTAAACATACAACAAAAATAAAAAATAAAAGACACTACCCTCATATGCTATTTTGAGATGATTCATTTGTTGTCTCTGACCGAAATCGATGCAACAATGGTAAGCCAAAAATTTTTGTAGTCAATTTAAATTTTGGACGGGTGCTGCTTTCACAAAAAAATTAAGAAACTCGACTTTCTGTTTTTTGCACATATGCACATTTCTGATAAATATCTTATAATACGATAAATTTGTATAATTTTTTTTTATAAAATTATACAAAAACTTAAATTTCTGTATATTTTAATTAATTTTTCTTATATAAATGATCAAGAATAGAATTGATTAAAAAAAAATAGTACGTAACAATGCATTCAATGATGAAACATTATATCATTTGGTCTGACTTCCACTCTGGCAATTGTTGTTTGACAACATTAAAGTCAGTTCTGACTTCAAATTTCAACCATTAGATTATACGAAATGAACGGTTGATATTTTGTTTTATAATATTAAACTGCCAAATGCATTTACCACCAAACCCAACGTTTTTGTTCCAGTTTTCCTGGTTTACCCTTTGACTGTTGTTTTATCTTTTGATGGCAAAATAATAATATTCCGAGGCAAATGCCTATCTTCGTGTACATAATTACATATATACCCTTCTCATTGTTGTCATTTCATTCTGACCGTACAAGATGCTTTTCGAGTGGTTTTTTTTAAAATTACACCAACTTTTAAAAACTTCAAAATCTTAAAATCAAATTGTACTAAAATTTTAATTATTCTATATAAAAAATAATTTATGATTAAAAATAAAAAATTAATCTTAATAAATTTTAAGATTAATTATTAATTTGAAAATAGTTTAAAAGATTGATACACAAATTTTTTTACAAAGAAAAGAGTATTGTTGAAAGAGAAACATAAAAGAGAAAAAAAATTAAAAGATCAATTTTAATATCTTAAAATGCTTTTTACACAGATATTATTATAATGTAAAAATCTCAACTAAAAAAAATCAATTAATTATGTGATTAAAAGATAATAAAATATAGCAACAACTTAATCAAAAGCTGAAGATATCTTCATCTTGTGGAGAATTTCTTAGCTAGTCATGGTATTATTCTATCTCTTCTTCTCGTTTCTTTAGTTAAAGGCTGAGAGAGAAAGAAACAAACATAGAGAGCAAGCGTTGATATATAAATAAGGCGGTGTTTGTTTGACTTTAAAAAACACACATGAGTCACATTGACTCGAATGAGTTCTTGCTTATGACTTCTCTTTTTTTATTGTTCATCAAACAAGTCACCGTGTGTGACAAGTAGTATAATTATTTATACAGTAAATTATTTTCTCACCTAAAATATGGTAAAACCATATAATTTTTGTAACTTTCATGGCTTAAAACATAAATATATTGTTGAACTCTTTGTGTTTTAATGATTCCTAAAATATGTTAAAATATACGAAATAATAAAATTACTCTTGGCATGAACTTTTTTCATGACCAAAATTGGATTAAGAGTTTGTTTTGCAGGATTTCCTAGACACACGTCAATTTGTCTTACACACATCCATGCTTAGTTCATATTTCAATCGCATGTAGTGAAACACAGCATCGTGTACAGCTCATGTGCTAAGGTTTTGTAATAGCCCAGGGGTAGATCTGTCATTTTATGTTATGAGAGTAAGGGTAAAAGAGAGATTTCCAGTTAGAAAATGGTTCAGAGAGGGTTTCAAGGGTAGAAAAGTCTTTTAGAAGCCTTTCGTGGCTTATACATGGGTATTCTGGGAAGAATATTCCATGTATGACCCGAGAAGAAAGAGATTTGAGATTTTTGAGGGGCACACGCCCGTGTGTCCAAGGCACACGCCCGTGTGCCAGGAGAGAGATGAGATATAAGTTGCATTTTCCCGCATTTCGCCCAGTTTTCTCCTTCAGCTTTCCTTTAGCTTTTCTCCTTCCTTTTTCCAACAAACCCTAGAGCAGAAACCGTCCAACCAGCTGCCATAGTTTCGGTTAGAGATCCAGGACCAGTTAGAGAGAGAGATCTGGATGTCATGGCAAGAGGTAAGTATTTCTTTACTCTTCACTTAGGTTTCCAGTATGCTTTTCTGATTTTCCAGCTTTTTGGACGTTTGTTACATGTTGTGGATGTTTTCCAACATGTTTTGATGATGATATGATGAAATGCATGATGATTATTGAGAGTATTATGCAATGTATGTTGTGCATGTTGCTTGGGTATGCTTTGGATGAGAAATGCATGAGGTTTGTTATGCTAAATGAGAAATGCATGAGTTGAGTATGTTTATTGGCATGTATATATGTTGTGTTGATGTTTAATTGAAAGATGAATGAGTATTGGATGTGTTTGAGTGGAATTTTTTGGGTTTTCAGACACATCTGCAGATTCTGGATTGAGCACACGACCGTGTACCCAAGAGGACACGACCGTGTGGCCTCAAATATACATGGACACAGCCTTGCATCCTACCCGTATGCGTATGAAAATCCACACACACGCTCGTGTACCCGAGTGCACACGCACGTGTGTGAGATCCCAAATTTGCACGCCCGTGTAGGCAAGACACGGGAGGGTGCTGAGGCAACCACATGCCCGTGCAGTGTGATACACGCCCGTGTGCTTAGTCATGCATGCCCGTGTATATGCACCACACGCCCGTGTGGTCAGCCATTCCCATGATTTGTTGAGAAATTTTTCAAAACCGCGCACGCCCATCAGCACGAGGAGCACATGGTCCCGTGTGCATTGACACACACCCGTGCACGTTGACACACACGCCTGTGTGGCTTAAAAAAGACAGAAAAGAAATTATTAAAGCAAAGATAAGCTACCTTAAGCTTTCCTAAGTGAAATCTAGGCATACGAAACGTAGGAATAACAAGAGATAACACCATTTCATGCATGATTATTGAGCATTGAGCATGACATGCCACATATAAGACATTTTCAGAAAAAAAGGTCTACGAATCCAAGAGATGTTTTAAAAAGTATATATATATGATGTTTCAGACATCAGTTAGGGGTGAATACAAGGGGACACCTGTGAGTTCGCATGACCACAGAGAGGGAAATCATGATCCGCTAGAGAGGACATGGTCATGCACAAGTAGTTTTCTTATAGGTTTGAACTCATACGGCCAAGGTACCGAATCTCTATGTTCATCAGACTGGCCAGCATAGTAGAGATAATTTTCAGATACAGTATTTTTGATACTGTTTTGAGATATATTATATGTATATATATATGAGGATCTTCAGATCAGAGATTTTTATGAGAAAGAGTTTTCAGAAAAGATGAGTTTTCAGAAAATCAGCCTGAGGGGCAAGTTTTATGAGAAATGAGATTTACATGACATCAGAGCATGCATATCATGTCATGTATAGCCTTCATAAAAAACATATGAGATAAAAGTAAAGTACAGAGCATAAAACACACGAGAATTCTGAACTCTTATTGGTTAAAGAAAGTAAAGAGATAAGAGCTAAGAAAAAGAATGAATAAGCTATTGTAAAGCAAGAATAATAAGAACGAATGAGAAATCAGTAAGCTGAGAGTTCGAGTCTGATTTTCGATCAGCCTTTGCTTGATGACATGTTTGTGTGAGAGATAGGAAATGTTTACTGAGTGATTTTATCACTCACCCATTTCCCTTCATTTCTCTTTTACAGGTCAGTGAGTTTGGGGACTGAGATGTTGGCGATGTAGCTGTGAGGTTTTGGGGACATGACTCGGCAGCTAGTTTGTTTATTGGGCTCACATGCTCTGATAAATTACATTTCATGTATTTACGTTGTGTGTATTATATTATTATGCACTGTATGCTAACATGATTTTATACATGAGCAGTCTAGGATTTCAGAAAAAGTCTTTATGACTTATTTCATTAAAGTTTCATATTTTACGCTTCCGTATATTAATGTTTAAAGTATTTTGAGCAGTAGCTAAATTTCTTTTCCTTCGTGGGGATCTCCGTCACAGGCATATTTTTTTATTATTACTATATATATATATATATATATATATATATATATATATATATATATATATATATCTTACAGCTACGCACAGTAGGCCTGGGGCGGGGGTCACTACAGGTTTGTGATTTGGCGCTTAAAGGAAATGGTATTACACAACCGTGTAATATTAACACACAACCATGCGTATGAAATTTTTTGTCACACACGACTGTGTGCTTAATATACACGATCATGTTGTGTATAAAAGTTGTGCTACACGAGTATATGTCCCGTGTCATTCGATCTGTTTGGTGAAGTTCAATACAATCAAAGTATTGAGAAACACACAACTGTGCACAACAAGAATACATGACCATGCGTTAAGGGAAAAAAAGTCACATACCCGTGTCATGTTACCACGTAAGGTTAAAGATAAGTCAAAAGCATTAGAAGCATGATTGTGTATCTAAGACACATGTCCGTGCTCAAGGCAAAATCAGCTTATGTGTGTCTCGTTTATTAATAGTGCTAGGATCTCGTGTGAGCTTCTAAAAGTCAAAGAGACATGCATAGAGAGATGAAACACGACCTGTATAGAAATCACATGGCTATGCATACTTGGCGAGGTTTACAAAATTGATTGTTAGGATGCATTTATTAAAGAGAGCACGATGGTGCACCATAAACACACGATTGTGCATCTGTGCACAACTTTTCACCAATAACTCCAAAATCTAATTCGATAGCTCTTTCATCTCAAATGTTATATATTACAGTAAATTTGAAGAAAAATGGGTTAAATATTAGCATGCAATAGCTTATACTCCATTGCTATTCATTCTTCTCACAACTTCTCTCTTTAAACTCATTTGAAAACTCTTTAAGAAATTTTTATTGTACTTGATTGTTTCTCTCTAAGTTATCTAGAAACAAAAAGGGTAAAATCCCTAAGTAAAACTAATGTATAAAGGTGAAATTTTTTAGTAAAAAACTATTTAGTTTTTGGGTTATTGAAATTATAAGAGAAAAATCTTTAAACGAGATTACTTTGAGTAATGGACGCAGAAGACTTGTAGAGAAGCTCCAAATTACTCTAAATCGGCTAAACATCTATTTTCCCTTGCCTTTTTACTTTATGTTTTATTTGTTTTATATTTATATGTTATATACTGTTTGATTGTTTGGCTATGATGATTGGAAAATTTGTGAATAGCAAAAGGTTTTAAATTCTCACAAGGTTTCGAAAAATGTATGCACCCCCTCCCTTCTTATAGGTTTATATTTTAACTATTTTAAGTTTAACATACATGAACAATAATAATAATAATAATATAAATTAACCACCATTTGATAGTCGGATGCTTTTTTATACCACAAATGTTTTATGTAATTGGTCATTAAATTACCTGAAAATATGGTTGCTACTTGCTACTAAATATTTATTTTTATATCTTTATAAAAGGCAAGGAAATTAATAACTTCCATGTTGGCATGCCTTGAATGGCGAACTTAGCTATCTTTAGCTAGGGAGCTCATTAATAAGTTTCTTTTAATTTCTTAAATTGCATACATGAATTAATATGTACACGTATATTAAAATACTTTTAACAAAATTGTACATAGGAATTAGTTATCTCCAATTTTACAAGACTAAAATAGCTTTTTTTTTTCTCAATTTAGATACAAAAATTTAGAATTATAAATGAATTTTATAAATTATGAGAAATTTATTTTTTTTAAATACACAGTAAAAAATTATATTTAAATAATTGAATATTTAAAATGTTAATATATTAAATTATTGGTAGAGAGGTATTATTATGATCCATTAGAGCTGGATTTGAGCCGAACCAAACGTAAACAGTAACATATTTGTGTTTGGGCTCGTTTTGTACTGTTTGGTTAGGGTTCATATTCGTGTTCGTCGAATATTTTTATAACAAAGTTCGTATTCATGTTCGGTTCGTATAACTAAGTTCATATTCGACTCATATTCGTATTCGTATTCTATTCGTATAATTCATTTTTATATTTATTAAAAAATATAATTAATACAAATAATTAATAAAATATAATTAAAAAATTATTATTTTAAGTTCAGGTTCGTATTCGTATTCGGTTCGCATAGTTCATATTCGAGCTTGTGTTCGTTGAATTTTAAAATTGGAGTTCGGGTTCGTGTTCGTGTTTGGATTCGTTCGGTTTGTTTTGAGCTCATTCAAACCGAACTCAAAAACGAATCTGAATATATTCGGTTCGAATCCAGCCCTATGACCCATCCTTTTTTTTTTCCAGTTGACACTACTTCTAAATTTACTTTCTTGATTAGATTTTTTAAAGGGTAAAAAAGTATTTTTAACCTAATATTTGATAAAATGATAAATTAACACACACAATAGATTTTAAAAAATTAATTTTTTATCTATCTGTCAAAGTCAACATTAGTTTTAATAATCAAAATAATATTTATATAATTTTATTTAACTGTTACAATATTTATGTATTTGGGGTGTTAATTTATTTTTTAAAAATTTACGAGAGCAAATAAACATTTTTCTTTTCTCATTTAATAAAACATTATATTCATCTTATATATTTTGAAAATGCATTATAAACTCAATAGTTTGTTATAAGACATTTACACCCTTAATTTATTATATTGTTTAAAGAATAATTCTCATTGTTTAAACTACTATGAGATTCATTGAAATTTTAAAAATTTTAAAATATCCTTTAACATTTTTCAAATTTTATAAATCTCTTAAAAACTTCATGAATGATGCTAAAATTTTCAAAATTTGTAGTTAACTCCAAATATACAATTACATACCATTAAATTTTTTTTATCTATGTTTATACTAGTAACATTTTTATTATTTTAAATTAAAATTAATATAAATTAGAGTAAAAATATTTAGTATAAATAAAATGTTACCTAGTTTAAGGGTATTTTTGTCTTTTCAATAATTTTATGTAAAATTTAATAAAATTTGTTAATAAATTAATAGATAAATAGGAAATCGACGTTTTCAAATTTAAAAGGTGATAATATATCATTCTATCATATCGTGTGTGGAAAATAGTGTTTAACCTTTTTTAAATAATGTAAATATCTAGACACACCCCACCCTTTTATAACAATATGTCCCACTTCAAGTGTTATACTTTATCAATTATATATAATTTTAAAATTTTAATATAAAATATCAATAAAAGAGTTAGAACATTAGAGTTAAGATTTATGATTAAAAGAGAAAATTTCAATTAGGTTTTACCATTAGAAGGAAAAATAAAAATGTAGATGGAAGGAAAACTATACACATTCAATAATTTTATAAAGGACAAAGTTGTAATTAAAGTAAAAAAAAAAAAGAGAGAAAAGAAAATATAATTGATTAAAGACAGGTTATATTTTATTTTATCTGAAAGTCTTTGAATTGCCTCGTTGGGTCATTCATATCGTGTTCAACCAAGCAATTACAATTTATTGAAAATAATATTTTAATAATTTTAAATCTGAATTATAAAATTTAAATTATTTTTCATAATTTCCGCATCGTATTTATCCTTAAGGGTTAAAGTATTAACATGCTCCTCCAAATTATAATAGTAATAAAATTAGATTTGAATTTAATATATTTATATTCGATTTTAAATTTGATTCAAATAAACTTTTAACAAATTACTCAAATTCGAATACAAAAATGTCTCCGAATACAAACTATACAAACAGAGCATGAATATAAATTCGAATTCAAATTAAAAAATATTTAATTATATTTTATTAATTATTTTTATTAATTATAATTTTTAATAAAACATAAATACAAGTCATATAAATCGAATACGAATACGAATCAAACACGAATATAACTCTCGAATCTAAATTCAAATCCAACCTTTACTATAAAAAAATTAACGAATTGAATCTGAATATAAACCAAACCTATAACGAACGAATCAAACACACACACATATATATATATATATATATTTGTGATTAATTCAATTCAAATTTATCCCTAAATAATAAAAAAAAAATCGACAAATTAACTTTGTATGTTATGTTTGAAATTGATTGTAATATACCTTTTGGTAATGCTATTGTCATTAATATATATATATATATTGAGTTTACACACCAAATGATGTGACATGATATGATTAATTGCTATTGAATTCACGTAATAGTAGTAGTCAATAAAATTATGCTACCTCATTTGGTGCTACTTTATTTTCCATAAAAACATTTTTTCCCTCATTTTTATTATAAATCAAGTTTGAGAAATATGATTGGTTGTTGGATTAAAGATGTTACAATTAATTATATTTACAAATAAAGAAGAGTTGGTAATAACCATCATCATTCAATCAAATAAAATCTTAAATGTTTTAAATGAAATTGAGTCAATTTTTAAATGTAAAACGAAAATGGTTTCGAATTTACATGTATTGATATTGTTTATATGGACACTATCCCGTTTTATGCATACTAATTGTGCATAATGCTCTCTATTCGCGTGTGTCAGTATTGTTTACGAGTATTGATCATACGTAAACAATCTGCTACATACATAAACAGTGTTATTTTACATGGTAATTTCTCGTAAACAATGTATTATGCACATGAAAAGTGTTAGTATGCATAAAATTAAAGTTATTTTCATTTTACACCTAAAAATTGTATTATTTTTGTTTATAATGTTTAAAATGAGATCAATTTAATTAATTTCTCATTTAGTTAACAAAAAAAGTATTTAATATGATAAAATCATTCAAATTAATTGAATTGAGTAATAAAAAGTCGGTTATTAAAGAAAATTTGTCTATCATATCATAAAGATAATAATTAAGTTCGTCGTATTTAATTTTTAATCTGTCTTTTTTAAATAGAAAAACGATTTATTTATGAAAACGAGGATGAGACTCGTAAGTAAAAATTAAAATTGATATTATCTTTGACCTATCTATTTATGTGCATATTTTATAAATTTTTAAATATTAAATTTTTTAAAAAAATTTTAAATTATTATAAATATAGATGAATATCTTATAAATATTTTATTATTTTTCTGATAATAATGCTAGAAGGTGGAAGAAAACTTTGGCGCAGGGAGGAGAGAAGAAAAAAATTTTCTATTCCGAGGTGGAATATCTCTACTCTGTTACGAGCCTGTGACATTATCATCTCCACTTACAAACTTCAGGGCATCCCATCCCGTTTCATATAAAGAGAAGAATAATTTCTCGTCCATATAACCAAAACAGGTAATTACACTAAAAAAAAAATCAGGAAAAAAAAAAAATATGATTCTATACAAAAAATAAAAATCTACAAATATCTGTCGTTCTCCAGGTCAGAATCGTAATAAAATACAAAGCCGAGGGCTATATATATAAAGCAATTAAACTGTTTTTTAACCCGGCCTCGGTCTCCTTGCAGTCCACTGTTCCTCTCATTGAACTCGGCGTTTTGTCTTTTGGTTTTTGGTAAGCGCAATCTGTTCCTTTCCTTCCTCCATTATTTATTTTTACCACTCCATTCTTTTTTCTTTTCCTTTTTTGTCCCTTTCTCTGTAACTCTTTTCACTGTGTTTATGTTCACTTCTTGTCTGCCTTTGTGTATGCGTTTTAAGTGAAGTACATTAATTACTTTTGTCGACCAAAGTGAGTGAGTTTTATGAACTTGTCTGAGTTTACTGTGATGAATGCGGTAGGTTCTGAATGGTTGATCTTGTTCAGTTTTTTTATTTTGTTTGTTTGATATTAGTTTATTTTATTTTTCTAATGAGATTTTTGGCTTCTTTGATGATTGTGAGGGGTTGTATATGTTTGCATGTGAAAAATAACATTTTGGGTGTGAAATATAAGGGTTTCTCCACTAATATGCATTGAAGAAACGAGTTAATACTGTTTGTTTTCTTGGTAGAGGGATTATATAATGTAGCTTTGAAAAATTTAGGCATGAAATTTGTGTTTTTTTTTTTTTTTGTGATCTTGATGTTCGGTTTAAATATTTTATTTTGAAAGTGGGTTTCCTTTTCCTTTTCCTGCTGTCAGTTGATCGCTTCATGAATTTTTTGGTTATTTAATGCGGGGGATTATTTGATCATAGAATTTTAGGGTGGCTCATTTTAGATTTTTAGTCCCTAATTACATTTGTGGTACTTGTTATGTTGATTAGTACTTTAGTTAGCTAATACAACTTACTGAAAAGCATAAGTTTATGTGTCTATTTTTATCAATGAAGAAAATGGTGGTTCATGCTCGTTGTCTCTTTTAGGTTGATTATAGAATAAGCCTTCGATCACTGTGTGATTGATCAATGTGTTGGGTGCTTTTATTCCTCAGGACATTTTTTGAATAGCTTTAATTTAGGAAATGCAAGTGAATGTGTCCGCATCCCAGATGGGTTGTTATTCAGTGAGCTCAAATATTGGGTTGTATACTGTTTGATGATTCATCATTGTGGGGACTTGTTTGATTTCTGGTGAATTTTAATGGCTGACATTAATATTCATTTACGAGCTATATTGTCCTATGCCTGCATTTGGGTTACATTTTTCATAAATTATGATGCATTAATCTGATGTCGTATAGTGAGCCAATGCATGTTTGGCACATATAGTTCAATTAATTAGAAGTTTAAATGTAGAAGTGTTCTTTTCCATAGCATGCCAATGATCATTTATTTCCTATTATGTTTCTGATTCAGTACAAGTTTTGCCATACATGGATTTCTCTAAGACTAGCAGGCTGATTGTGTAACCCTAAAATTTTACAAAATACTTGAAATATGCAACAATTAAAATTGCAGGATTATCTGGAAACCTGGAACCTTTTTGGTGGCTAGCCATTGCTTGTGCTGTCAAGTCATTATCATATATCGTGATTTCTTGAAATAAGTTTTTGTTTTTAATTCTACCACTATTTAAATTTTTGTCCTTGTTTATGAATGCATGCATTTAGTTTTTTCTTGTCTGGTTAATTATTAGAGGTGATAGTTTGTTTTTAGCTCGTTAATAATGGAAAGAGAGAAGTGAATATATTTGCTTTTACCCACAGAACTTAAGGATGATAAATCTGTTGACTTGTTATTGATATTGTTAGTGGTGACATAGATATATTAATATAGTTGAACAAATAATACTCTAAGGTTCCATTTTGGTACTTATGGTAAGCCCTGAATCTTTTGAGGAATCAAATTGACTGTTAATATTTTGTTTTTGTTAGTTTTTATATCCATCATTTCTTTCTGTATGCATGGGTGGATGAATTAATTACACAGCTTAGTATGTCTAGTTGGAAATATTATGGAATGATACTGTTAATGCATTGTTTCAAGAGAAATTACTGATCTGTGGTAGATTTTACTTGTTGTTTCATCATACTTATACAGTGTGTAAATATTTTTTAATCTTTTTTTCTCAAAAGTTTATGAATATTTTTCTTCTTTTTTCCTTCTTTTCTTTATAACAGAGAACCGGATGAAGTTTTGAGGGCTTTGGTCGGAACCTGAAGCCTGCCTCTGTTACAACATTGAGGAACTTAATGAAGCTGGAAGGCACTTTTTGAAAACATATCTTACAGGTTGAATGGGTTTGACATATGTACAAAAACTAGTTTTAAATAGGTTTTTCTGTAACTTAAGAAAATTTTATTTAGTAGTTTTTCCATTCATCTCAAAAGACTTTCAATATTGTTATAGATTTTGATAGGGGAAAAGGAGAAAGAAACAATTTGTTTTACCAGGAATGAATTTGGTGGTTGATAGAATCCCTCCAGTAAACCTGCAAAACTCACCAACATTGCAGCAAACAAAGCCAATCCACAACAAATGTCACAGAGCACAAACAATTCAAAGAAGAAACTAGGGCTTATTTATCTCTCTGAGCTGGAAATAACAAAATTCCTCACTCAACTGCGATCAGACCTCTGGCTACACTCCATCTTTCAGTTAAGCTAAAGTCCAGACCATTCGAGGTGCTGGTAACCTCCCTAGCCTAAGCTACAGAGAATCCTCCTTTTTCATCCCCACTTTGCAGCTTTTCCCAGCTCCTAATATAGTTGCCAAATCACTTGACTCTCTCCCCTCTTCTCTTGCTGCCATGTGGCACTTCTAGAACTGTTTTAGCTTCACACATTTTCACCTGTGTGTGACCCTTTCCTTCTTCTAGTATGGACTTGAGAGGTCTGTCAGTGGTTCTTATATTAGTGGACTTTATGGACAAGGCATGGCATTACCATGCTACACCTCCTTTTGTTGAGACTCTCATTGCTATGTCTCAGTTCAATTTTATTGTTATGCGCATATGTTGCTTCTTTTTCTATTTTATTTTTTGTAGCTTGAGTGCATATTATAGTTAGTTTTCATCATTTCAGTGCTTGGGCATGGTTTCAGGTTGCTTGATTCATTGTATAGATTGCAAGTATCAATGGACAATGGATTGTGTGAAGAGCTGGAAATGCCTTCTGGTGTCATAAATGGGATAACTATTGGAATTTCAACTGAGACTGATAAAGTAAGATGCTGTTTGAGTTGTTTATTATTAGTTTTTCCTCTGCATGAGTGGACAAACTTTTTTTGATTGGCTCAACTATTTGCCATTCAATTGCACAAATGAAATAAAAATGTATTGATATCTTAAGCCTTGACCGATACTTCAAAATATTGCTACTGCTATTAGTTAGTCAACTTAATTTTTTGAAGTCAATCATTCTGTAGGTTCCTGTTCTAGTAATTGCATCTTTTGTTGGCTTCTTTGTACTTGTTTTTTTGATTTATATATCTGATATTGCATAAATCATTGCTCTGTATGTATTTGTTGCTTAGTGTATGCTTTAGGCTTTTTATCATATTTCAATTAAAAAAAGAAAAAACTTGCTTGATTGGTTAAGCTTTTCCTTTTCTAGAAATCTTTGATCTATTTTCCATAAAGATCAATTTTAACTTTTGATAACTAAACAGGAAAATTTGTCTGTACTAGCAATCAATGCTGCTGGTGAAGTCACTGATCCTAGGTTAGGGTTCCCAAATCCGACTTCTCAGTGTTCCACATGTGGTGCGAAGGATTTAAAACACTGTGAAGGTGTGATGCAAAATTTAGAATAAAATCATTTATGATATGTTCCTATTTGTGCATTCTGACTGACTGTTGAGCTTAACGTATTCTTATCCACTTTTCAGGTCATTTTGGGTTAATTAAGTTTCCATATACTATACAACATCCATATTTCTTATCTGAAGTTACGAAGATATTAAATAGAATATGCCCAGGATGTAAATCTATTAGGAAAGATATATTGAAAAAGGTCAGTTTCCTAACTTCATGAACTAAACTTTGAATTTTTTTTATTTTTTTTTCTGGCGATGTCTGGAATTTTCTCTTTATAAGTATCCTCAATAAAGCTTAGAGTTATCTTTTATATTAGAGCAGTGAAGAATCTTTATGTAAGTATCTAGTATTCTCTTTCTCATGAATTACTGCCCCCATCCATCATCATACAACATTTAATTAGGGATAAGTTGGAATATCAACCATTATTGTTAGATGAGTTGAACCGCTCTTTACAATGGATTTCTATATGTTTTACCACAAAGAACAAAGAAAAGTTTTTAGATTTCATCCATCTCAAATATTAAATGTTTTTATTCAATTCTAAGTGTGCTTGCGATTTCATGTGTTTTGGTAGCAGAGATAATGAGTGAAAAGATACTGGGAACATCTGAATGAAATAAAGATTGTTAATCTTGACCTTACTGTTTTAACATCAATTGCATGTATTTATTCTGTAATCTGGTTCAGTAGGCTGCAAATGGTTTTAGGATGGAAATATGATCCTAATAGATGCTGAAATTGGATAACAGTGCAAAATTTGCTGTGGAATTCACTAAGCTGCAAAAATTATGTTGTCACCTATCCACGTTAATCATTTGGAAGCTTTTGGGTGAAAGTAGTAAATCCTAGTCTGGTCTAATCATTTATAAATATATAGTAAGCAACTTTATGTTTGTTGAATGGTGGTTTAAATTGTTTCAGGAACTTTTGCTATCACTTGTTGTATCTTGCTCTCCACGATAAATTGATCTATATAATGCTTGAAGAAGGATGAATTTGCTGATGTTATTTATATTTGTGATTGTGATGGAGTTAAGGATGTAGAAAACTTGGTGAATACAATTCCAGTCTATTTTGGACAGCATCATTGCTAAATAATTACTCTATTAGAGCCTCTTCACTGACTATATATGGAACAAATACTTCTCAAGTTAAGGATTATTTGTCTTTTTGTGATGATATTTATCTTCTTTAACTGTTTTGTATGAGCCAGGGGAGTAATTCTTTATCTAAAGAACAAAAACCAGAAGGTTGCAAATACTGTTTCCCATATAATAAACAGAAAAAAAAGGTACTTATTATTCATTTTAGTAGTCTTCTTTCTTTTATTCCAGTCTTTACTAAACTAGATTTGTTCTAAACAGGGAAATGCTGTTGGTTGGTATCCAAGAATGAAATTTAAAGTTTCATCTAAAAATCTTTCTGGACAAACTGCTATTATAGTCGAAATAGATGAGAAGTTGCCAAAGAAGTTCCAAAAGAGGTTGGCTGATGATTACTGGAATTTTATTCCAAAGAAGGATTCCGAACAAGAAGACAGTTGTCTGAAACTAGGCAGAATGGTTCTATCACATGCCCAGGTAGGGTGCATTCTATAATTTCCTTTTTCTTTATTTATTTGAAACTAAATTTCTATATGTTGTTTAACCATGGATTTTTTTCAGAAATAATTTTTGGAACCTGGAGAGCTTGTAGACCTTATATATGTACTGCTAATGTCTTTGTGCTGGATTTGGAATTTTGAAAAAAGTCCTATGGCATAAAAATGAATGTTCCTTGAGTAGATACATCTGAATAATAGTCAGATCTGTAGAGTGTAGGCAATTAAAATTACTATTATTATTTCAGGGATGTTTTAGTTGTTAGTTAACTGCTTGTTTACCTAAGTTTTATGGTCATATATTGTTTGTCTTTCATTTGCTTGCTAATCATTTGTACTACTGCTAGTGTCAAATATTGCATGGAGAAGTTTTATAAATAGAGAAGCTCAAATGTGTAATGGTGGATTATTTGTTCTACTAATGCTAGTTTGAAGACTACGTTTTGAATTTTTTATTTCTGAAACATCCTGTGAACCAAAATTAGTATGCCTATTTATGCTTTCGCTTTCATCTCCTTGCAAACCATGCTTTACTTTGATCTCTTCTTATTTTATCTCCATCAATTGTTGTTATTACAGGGTCAGGTTTTCATTATATAATGCCGACGTATTGTTTTTATGATCTTTGCTTTGCTGTATATAGGTTCGCAATTTGTTGAAAAACGTTGATCAATGTTTCATTGAAAAGTTCATTACAAGGAAAGATGCACTTTTCCTTACTTGTTTCCCTATAACTCCGAATAGTCATCGTGTGAAAGAAGTTTTACATGGATTATCAAATGGAAAGCAATTGACATTTGTATGTATTTTTTGTTCACTGCACTTCACTTTTTGATTTTTATGTATGGCTTTTTACATAATTTTGTGAGTTTTTTCTGTTATTCTTTTTCAATCTAAGGCTAGTATTTGGTCTATGATTTTAGGATCAGCGGACAAGGGCCTACAGGAAACTGGTTGATTTCAGAGGCAAATCTAATGAATTGTGTTCTCTTGTTCATCATTGCTTAAAAATTTCAAAGGCCTGTTATTCAACCTTTGTTTCATATATCTTAAGGACAATCTTAGAAATTTTTATGCAATTTGCTAATGTAAATACCCTTATAATATACAGCTACACTTAGAAAAATCTACCAGTAATGATCTTGTTGATGACCAGAGAAAGAAGAATATTGATGTTTCCTACAGCTCTGGTTTAAGATGGATCAAAGATGTTGTTCTTGGGAAGCGAAATGATCGCTGTTTTCGCATGGTTGTCACTGGTGACCCAAATATCAAGCCTGGTGAAATTGGAATACCCTGCCATGTTGCAGAGAGGTTACAGATTTCAGAGCATTTGAACACTTGGAATTGCGAAAGACTGAAGGCCTGCTCCAGCTTATGTCTTGCTGAGAAGGGGGTCCTTATAGTTCGTAGAAATGGTAACCTTACTCCACTTCACCATATTAAGGCACTCCAACTAGGAGATATCATTAATAGGCCCTTAAGCGATGGAGATGTCGTGTTGGTAAATAGGCCACCCTCCACACATCCACACTCCATGATTGCTTTGTCTGTGAAGGTTCTTCCTGTTAGCTCAGTGGTCACTATAAATCCGCTTTGTTGCTCCCCTTTCCATGGGGACTTTGATGGTGATTGCCTTCATGGCTATATTCCTCAATCAATTGATTCTCGAGTTGAGCTTACTGAGCTTGTTGCTTTAGATAGGCAGTTAACTAATCAGCAGAGTGGGAGGAACCTACTATCATTTTGCCAGGATAGTTTGATTGCTGCTTATTTGGTCTTGGAAGATGGTGTTTTCTTGAGTCGTTTGCAAATGCAACAGCTGCAAATGTTTTGTCCTCATCGATTGCTGTCGTCAGCAATTGTTAAAAGTCCTTCACTTAAGAGTGGTGTTTGGACTGGCCAGCAGTTATTCAGCATGCTTCTGCCTCCAAAATTTGGGTATATGTTTCCCACAAGAGGTGTTGAGATCAAAGATGGAGAGATTATATCTTCTGAAGGGTCTTCTTGGTTGCATGACAATGATGGAAACATATTTCAAAGTCTTATCAACCACTATCCAGATAAATTTCTTGACATCTTATATGTTGCTCAGGAAGTTCTTTGTGATTGGTTGTCAGTGAGGGGTCTGAGTGTTTCTCTGTCAGACTTGTACTTGTCTTCTGACCCACGTGCCCACAGCATTATGATGGATGAAGTTTTTTATGGTTTACAGGAAGCTGAGGATACTTGTAATTTTAAACAACTGATGTTGGATTCCTATAAGGACTTCCTTATTAATGCTGAAGATAGTGAAAATGTTTTAGATTTTAAATTGGAGCGCATATGTTATGAGAAGCAGAGATCAGCTGCCCTTAGTCAAGCTTCAGTTGATGCTTTTAAGCAAGTTTTCTGGGATATTCAGAATTTAGCATACAAGTATGCAAGTAAGGGTAACTCATTGCTAGCTATGTTTAAGGCAGGAAGTAAGGGTAATTTGTTGAAGCTTGTCCAACAGAGCATGTGTCTTGGCCTGCAGTATTCACTGGCTCCATTGTCATTTAGATTTCCCCATGAGCTCTCTTGTGCTGCTTGGAACAGTTCAAAGATTGATGATGCTACTGAATGTGCCAAGTCTTACATACCATATGCTGTGGTCAAAAGTTCTTTTCTGAAAGGCTTGAATCCTTTGGAATGCTTTGCTCATTCAGTTACAAGTCGGGATATTTCATTCAGTGATAATGCTGATCTTCCTGGGACTTTGACCCGGAGGCTCATGTTCTTCATGCGTGATATATGCACTGCATATGATGGAACTGTGAGAAATGCCTATGGCAATCAAATTGTTCAATTTTCTTATAATATTGATGCAGGCACAACAACTCCATCAAATGAGATAGGTGGTCAACCTGTCGGTTCTCAATCTGCTTGTGCAATTTCTGAAGTTGCTTACAGTGCTTTAGATCAACCTATTAGTCTACTTGAAACTTCACCACTTCTAAATTTAAAGGTGCACTCTCATCTCTGCTTGTTAAAATTTAAATGCAATGTACTTTCTTATACTTTCGATGCAGAATTGAGTCTAGTTCTTTTGACTCCTGGAATATGAAAACATGAGGAACTAACATCCCAGCAATTAGGATTCAATTTCACCAAAGTGTTATGTTCTTATTTAATATGTTTCTTTTGACATAGACATAAGGCACGTCTACTTGAGAAATCTATTTTGCAATA
Source organism: Anacardium occidentale (assembly GCA_026122585.1). Classification (NCBI taxonomy): domain Eukaryota; kingdom Viridiplantae; phylum Streptophyta; class Magnoliopsida; order Sapindales; family Anacardiaceae; genus Anacardium; species Anacardium occidentale. The sequence goes on from JAJEJH010000413.1 coordinate 64,859, forward strand.
TTACTAGATCTGGCAAACTTGTTGAGAATTAAAGTAGCACTTGCAATAGTAATTCAATTTTTTTTCTGCTTATATTAAAGAATATAAGCTGCTGTACTTAGTATATTCATAATTGGTGGACTAATCAGTTTTGTCCATTGCTTGAAACATAACTATCTTCTGTTCGTTTAGTCTCCAAGCACATGTGCCTTAGAAGTTTCAGTATTTTGTGAAATAGAATGTACTGGAATGCGGTTCGAAGAAAATCAATTCTGATCAGACTATGTCACTGTATTTATCAAAAAAATTGGGTAAATGGAGGCATGGTTTTGAACATGGAGCCCTAGAAGTCAAGAACCATTTGGAGTGTCTTCGCTTTTCAGATATTATTTCAACAGTCTTGATAATGTCAGTATCTTTTGCCTTATTATCTTTTGTTTCTTATGTCTTGTTTTGTTGCAAGTTGACTGTTGTTTCCTATTTAATTCTTTCTTTTAAATGCAACTACGATGGTATTACTGTTATCTGATACTGATTGATAAGTTCTGTGGGTACTAGCTACTCTCCTCAAACTTGCGGCAAGACACATTTCAGTCCTTGGGTTTGCCATTTTCATGTGTGCAAGGTAGTTCCCTGTGGAAATTTTACGTAAATATTATATGTCTATATGTCTTTTTATGATAAAAGCTTACTTTCCTTTCAGGATATTGTAGAGAGGAGAAGACTGAAAGTGCATTCTATTATTGATTCCCTTTATAAGCATTGTAACTCTGCCAGAACACCTAAAGTCAGTCTTCCCAAGTTGCATATTTCTAGCAAGTAAGCTGCTTAATCTCCTAAAAATATGGAATTTAATAACTTTTTTTTATGGGAAATTATTCAATTTTTATGTGGGTTTTTTTGTCACTGTTCACATTAATATTTATAGTAAACCTTTCAATTGGAGCAAAAAGGCTTCATTGTAATGTTCACAAAATGGTTCTCGTTTGACCTCTGGTTGGGAGTAAAATTATGTGGTAATACTTACAGAATTCTAATTGCAAATACATTGGAAGTTTAGATAATAAAAAATGGGTAGAAATTGATATGATATTTCATTGTAGATTTGATGGAAGAATTTATAGTTGTCCCTTGAGATGCAAACAAGTTGAGCTGCTGAGACTCAAGCTCACTATTACTCGGCTGAGTGAGCTTGTGGCTTGATTGGAGTATAAGATTGATAAACCCCTAAAAGTTTAAAATCTTGCATTCGCACCCCTAAATCTTACTTCTTGACTTCCAATATTGGGGGTAATTGATAAATATATAAATAACGGGGTTTAAAGTAATTTCTCGAGCTGAGCTCAAGTTAACCATTCCTATATCAAGCTTGAGTTTGAACCTGCGACTCTTGAGCTTATCGAGCTCGAGTTTTGTATAAATGCAATCAAGCCGAGCTTGAGCCAAGTAATACTGGGCTCAACTTTACTTGATTGCAGCCTAGTTATTCTATCAAAGTCACCTTTGAAAGCACTCTTTAAGGGTTGACTATGACATTTAGTTATAAATGCTGAAATGCCAATATGACTGTAGTTGCGTATCTGCCACTTGATCTGTCTTCGAGTTCAATTCTTTTGTTGGCAAAAGTTAATGTTATTCTCTTAATTAAAAGGATAGGTGTGAAAGTTTACCTGTTCAACATGAAATTTGTTTGCTAATGATTCCAAAAAATCAATGAAGGCTTTATGATATATTTTAGAGTTTGAATGCTTTTGGCCTAATCCTAGTAGCTTAGTATTGTGTTTTTATAGTTGATTGTTTTGATTTCAATGCCTTGCATGTGAGAGGATGTTTTAATAGCTTAAATATTACTGGAGGCTTTGGCTATTAGTTTAAGCTTTTAGGGCTACTGATAATTCAACTAGAAGCATTGTCATTTGTTTAAGCTGTGTCACTTGCAATTTTCCTTTGGTGGGTTGCTTGGTTAAAATTAGTTTATGTTTTCACACAGAATATATGAACTCCTCTGCCTGTTGCATTTAGTAGGTAGCATTTTCCAATGTTTTGGAATTTGAAATTTTCTGTATGTGTAACTTTTAGTTTTCATGCAACTGCAATCATGTCCAGTTATTTAAGTTCCTGGAACTTCTTGTCCTTCTTAATCTATCTGAATAAATGGCAGGGACTGTTCTTCAGTTAACACTCTGAAGGATGATGATACTATATGCATCTCTGTTATGGTAATTGAAAAGTCCAAGAGATCTTACATAGAAGTGGAGACGATTCGAAATGTTATGATACCTTTCCTTCTGAAAACAGTTGTAAAAGGTTGGTAGTGTGCTGCCTCTGTGGATTTATCCTTACTGTTTTGACTTTCATTGACGATTGTTAAATGGCATTTAGTTCTCTTTTTTTTTTTTTTTTAAAAAAGTTGCAAATGATAAATGTTGTGTCCCATATACACCTTTTGGAAATTGCTTTGATCTGAGTCTTTATTTATGCTTAGAAGAATATTCAATTTTGCTGTATGAAATAATTTTTGGATAAGAATTAACTATCTTTGCTTTATGATTGATATCGACACTACTCATTTACAAAGTATGATAGATTTGATAACCGCTTTTATTGTCGAGGAACTTAAGAACCAACATTTTCAATTTGCTTCCTTGTACAACCTATTTCTTCGATTTAGGTTGCTCTTGAATTTAGTATCATATTTGCTTTCACTTATTTGGTCGCTTGTTTAATGTAGCATTTATGATTGAGTCCTACCATTTTGGCTGCTAGGAAAAGATGAGGCATGGAGATTTATGTTATGTTCCTCTAGAAATTGAATCATTTATTAATACAGCTAGAATTAATTTGCTACTTTAAGAAGTCCAGTCTGAATTTTCTTTGGTATTTTGGCATAAGATTTTGAAACTTTACTAATGATCTTTTTGGAAAATAGTCTTAGAGTTATAAAACTAAAGGAAACTAGATTTTTGCGTTAAAGAAATATATTTGCTCATTTCTTCCATTTGCACTTATAGAGCAGTTCTTTAGATTTAATGCTTTGAAATGTATCCCTCACTGCCTTGGCCCAGGGTTTCTCCAGTTTGTATGGTCCATATTGATTGCCATTTCACTCATTTGTGTCTTTATTGGTTTCCATAGAAACCAAATTATTTATGTAGTCAACTGTTAAATTGAATTTCCAAACTGAATTTGTTCAAAGCATATCTTATGGAAAATTAAAAATCTGAAAACCTTAATCCTAAAGAAGAAATGTGGAAGCAAAGAGCAAAGGCAAATGCTTCAAGCCATTGCATTGATGGATTCGAATAGCAAGCGGGTTTCTTTAATTTGTTTCAGAAATCGTGTTGTTCTTTCATATATGAATATAATCCTATTTCCTGAATCATTTAACCCACGATGAAATCTTAAAATTTTGTAAATGTTCTGAAATGATTTCGTAGCCTCTCTCTCTCTCTTTTTGGAAAAGTTATGTATCAAATTGTTGAAACTTATGAAACATTATCATTTTAGTTTGGTATTCTGGAAATGCTGTGTTTGATAAGCTTTTCAATTTTTAATCTTCTCTATCTGGGTTTCTCCTAATATTGGTTAGGATGCATGGAGATAAAGAAGGTGGATATCTTATGGAAGGATAGACAAAAAGCATCAAAAACCCATGGCAGTTCTTTTGGTGAACTCTACTTGAGGGTCTCTATATCTAGAGGCAGTGGTAAAACAAATTTATGGAGTGTTCTTATGAATGGCTGCCTCCAGATTTTGGATTTGATTGATTGGACACGCAGTCATCCAGATAATATTCGTAGTTTCTGTTCTGTCTATGGAATTGGTGCCGGGATAAAATTTTTTCTCAATGTGTGTTTCTCTTTATTGTAGTTTATGTTGTCTTATTTTATGGTCTGTGAACAAGTCAAAGCAAATCCTCACTACTATTATTCAATTTTAAATGCAGAATTTAGAGTCTGCAATATCTGACACTGGCAAGACTGTACTTCCTCAACATTTGCTTCTTGCTGCAAATTCGCTGTCAGCCACAGGAGAGTTTGTTGGCTTAAATGCTAAAGGCATTGCACGACAAAGACAACATGCGTCTGTCTCGTCACCCTTCATGCAAGCAAGCTTTTTTGTTAGTTTCCATCCCAAATTTATTTGACTTTAACGATACATTAATTTATGATTTTATAGAAGGTCAGTTTCATCCCTAGAGTGCAGGCTCAAGTTTTGGATGTTGTTGCAGAATCCTGGTGCTTGCTTCATTAAAGCTGCAAAGGCAGGAGTCACAGATAATCTTCAGGGCAGCATAGATGCATTAGGCTGGGGAAAAGTTCCTTCTATTGGCACAAGTGGACATTTTGATGTTATATATTCTGGGGAGGTAGATTTTGTATTATCTTGCTAATAGTAGTATGTAAAATTTTGATCATTTAACATTTCAAATTGATATTTTTTCAAGTTATTTCGGGAATTTTTTTTGAACATCTATCTAATTTTCTCTGGTCATGTATTGACTCTTCTTTCTTCTGATTTTCTTAATTTAGGGTTTGGGGAATATCTTCTTAATTTAAAAGTTCTAAAATCTTCTGTATCGTTATTATTCATCAGGGACACAAGCTTGCCAAGCCTATTGATGTCTATGATCTCCTGGGTACATCACTCAATTCAAAGAAGAATACAGAGTTTGAATTACACAATGCTCGGGGCCATATGTCCGACCAATGTGGTGCTCAGTTTGCATGTATTGGTGCTGCAGCAACTAAAGAATTCAAAATATTGGAAAAAATTTTGAGACATTTCTTGACAGTCAATGATGTCCACAAACTATCTCGTGCAGTCAAGAGTATACTACACAAGTGAGTCAATTTTCCAATAATTCTCTATGTTTGCTACCTCCATTGTTGTACTTGCAGTTTGTGGTGTGTGAATCAGTTTTTATGAACTTAAACTAAAAGAAAAAATATAAAGAAGCTTTATCTGTCACATAGTTATGCACTCTTGCTGTCATTTTCTTTTTAGCCAAAATGGTGGTTTTATTTTATTAAAACTGTGATGATCATTAGGTGCTCTTGGTAGGGAATGGCACATTTTAATGGAGCCTCATGAACCGGACAACTTCACAATTTTATTTTTTAAATTGTTCTCTATGTCATGCATGATATTTATCTGATGATTCAAGGTCCTGTATTCTTCCTATGGATTATTTGTTGTTGATAAATGTTAATCAAGTCTGAAAGTTAACATTCTGCTTACATGGGTATTGTGGCTTCTCTCATTGTATCTTTTTGGACACAGCCAGTGGAAATGCTTGCCCTGCTTTTAAATCTTATGTTTCTCTCATACCAACAATATATCCTATCCTTATGAAATCTATTAATGTTAAAGATATACATTTAATTAGTTGACAGAAGCTCAATTTAGTGATTAAAGATTCATAAAATTGAATAGTTATAATATGTAAGATGTTAGCTTTCAGTTGCATGCACTATGCTCTGTTACACTGAGGGAAGGTTTGACATATGGCCGGAGGGTCGTTAATACATTCTCTGAACTTCTTGGATAAAGCTGTTATCTGAATTTCTATGAAGTTATGGATGGCCTATATAATTCTATTAATAAATTATTAGGACTTTAGACATTATGGATAACTTTTTACCTCTGTCTCTTACTTTGATCAACATGAATTTTAATGTTCTTGGGGACAGAAGAATATTAGAAAAAAAAAAAATATTAAATTCTATAGCACTTTCCCTGTATGGTTGCTTTCTGTCAAAATTTTTCATGATAAGAAACTGATTTAGCAATCTTCATGGATTTATTATGTTGATTCACTGATGAAGCAGTTTTTTTTTTTTTTTTCATGTTTTATCTTGTTCTCTTACTTGCAGACTTATGATTTATTGGTGAGACATCACATCTATTCACATCCCAATACCATCTTACAGATTTGTGCATTTGACCATGTGTGTAGAGGAACATACTTATATTACAACTCATCAATTTCTCGTTACAGTACCATCTTACACATTTGTCCATGTGAACATGATGTTAAGGAACGTACTTACGTATAGGAACATAGTTAAATCGATGATAGTGCTTTGCTTCCAACATTACTCTTATTTTTTGAGGTTCGATTTGCCAGGGGGTTTAACTTTTTTACATGGTCCCTCCTTATCATTGCTTTAGTTTTATGAACTAACGATTTTTCCTTTTTTAGCAAAATTAATTAAAATTAGGTTTCCTTTATGCTGTTTCTTATTCTGTAATTACTTTTAGGTATCCAATCGATCATAGTTTGAATGAAGTGGACCAAACTATCTTGATGAGGGCTTTATATTTTCATCCTCGAGGAGAAGAAAAGATTGGAAATGGGGCCAAGGAAATAAAGGTATGTAGAAAAGATATGTTGTGTATGCATTAAATGAATTGAGTATCTTGTAGTAGTTCTGATTGCCATTCTTTATCTTTCCTTTTTGGGTCCATTACATGGTTGGTTGCATGAAGATAGATTGCGTCTTTATATTTGAAATTGTTATTAGTACTCATATTTCTGATACCACTTTCTCTGCATTTTCTTTGTTATCTTAAGTTCTGATAGTTTGGTTGCATTACTTGGAAATAAAAAATATGACTCAAGAGCTGTGAGAATGCATTTAGTATAAGTTTGCAAAAACTCTCTGCCACACAGTTTTATTGTCTTATGTAAACTTGGTAGAATTACGGTGACACTTTCTGTTACAGTTCTCTTTACTCCACCATAAATCTGCTCAATTCAAACCAAGTCAAATAGTAAGTCATATGGGTCTTAGGAGGTCATTGCAGTTTCTAAAATTTAGAAGCAAAAATTTTCAATCTTATAAATAATACCTCTAACTGAATAATATTATGAGAAAATCTAAACCTGGTGTAATTGTTGAGTTTGATATAGATCCTAGGTTATTGTTTGCTGAAGAACTTTAAACTGAAAATGAATATTGTGGTTTTTAGGACTTGGAAATATAACTTAGAGATAATTGTGATAAGGTACTTATTAACCTCTGTTTTGAATCTTTGTGGAGTTTTTAAGGAATTAATATCCAATGATCATAGATTTTTATAAGCATTTTTATTGCAGAATGGATCACTAACTGGAAACTAATTCTAGAATATATCCAGAATTGTTTAGATTGTGCTAAGATTAATTTTTTCATTTGTTTTTCTATGCAAAATTCCACTCATCCCATTGATGTTTTGAATGTTTCTAAGTGGCTTGGTCGTGTGCTTTATATGCTCAATGATTTCCTTCCGTCCCAAACTCCCAAAATATAGTCTTTTTAACTTTCCTAACCTTTTTCTTCAAATTATTGATTGTTATTGAAAAAAAAAATGATACATACATAGCTGTAATGATTTTCTCGTGAAAACTAAATCATCATAGTTTAGCAATATTTTATGTGAAAATGGCTAAATTTGTACGATGCTTTGTATTTCAGGTCACGCATCACCCTGAATACAAAGATACACGATGCTTTTCATTGGTAAGAAAAGATGGCACAATAGAGGACTTTTCTTATCACAAGTGTATTCATGGTGCTCTTCAGATGATTGCTCCTGGGAAAGCTAGGAGCTACCAAACAAAATGGTTAAAAAATGCTACTGCAGAATCCAGCTCCCTGTTCATGTAAATGTCAAAAGATCCATTGCTTAGCACAACTGTCTGAGTTGAGATATATCCCCATGGACATTCATATGTGCCTTCATTTGACTCTTTATGTTATCTAAAGCTAATTTTTCTGTTTTTGAAGGATTTAAGGTGGTCATCCGCATGCTAACCAAGGTCGATTTGTGGGCAGCTGACTCATTATTTGTTGATGATTTTGGTAGTCTTGACAGTGGGAATAAACCATCTCAGAAGGTTTATGAAATTGCTGTACATTTTCTGTAGAAAGTGGCACAAGAAAGGGGCTTCATAAACAGTAAGCTCTTTCGTTTTTGTGATCAATAGCTTTTGGTTTTATTTTTCTCTTTGTTTTTGCTATTATTGTTTCCATAAAACAAAAACAAAAAAAAAAAAAAAAATCTTGGGTTGATTGTTTCCCATGCCTTTTTTTGCTACTTCTACTAGGACCTTTTCTGCCTTCTATTACATTTATGCAAAAAAGAACTAGTGGAAGTAGCAAAGAAAAGCTGTGTAAAGGTCAATCCCATATTCATTATGTATTTAGAAAATTCGTATTATGCAATAGTAATTACCCATTTTGGCACTTGATTCTATCTTTACATACATATTTGGTATGTTGTTGAAGAAATAAATAATTGTATAGGGCTAATAATTGATGAAAGATAGGAAGATTCAAATAATGAAAAGTGTGGCCAACAGACATTGTCTTCACTTGCTTAAAATCATTCTAAATAGAATGAATGTCCACCTTTTTTGGCTTAAGATTCTCTTTTTAGGCTTAAGATTCTCTTTTTAGGCTCACATGTGCCCATGCCCATGCCTGCCCCCTCAAATTTACCATATACATATAATAGAGTGAGAGAGAAATTGTTCTCTCTTCAACTATTCAAGAATCTAGTCTTATTACAAGGACTACACCAACCCATATTGAAATTAGATTAATTTAATTACCAAGTAATTATTTATTAAAGAAGTAGTTATTATCTTACATGTTTGAATTGATTCAGGTTTTCAAATCCTAATTTTAATAATAGATGGGTCAGCATTGTTGTTTGTAAGTGTCAGTTTCAGATCTTGCAGGCAACTATTGGTGTTTCAATATATTTGTGCGGATTTCTGTAATTATAATTTATGTTATTTTTCTCTGTGTCTATTAAAACACCTCTTTGAATCTTTTTATATTTTAGGTTATTTATATTTTAAGCATTAAATTTTTATTATTTTCATAAAATTAATTGTCTATGACAATTAATTACATGTATCAATTACATAATTAAAAATTTTCGTAGTCTTCAAGATATTATATTGTTTAGGCCAAATGACTTATTTTCATTCAAAGTTTGTTAAAATGATAAAATCTCATCTTTCAAATTTAAGAACAATAAATTTTTATCTGTTTGTTAAAAATTTTATAAAATTATTAAAAAGATAAAGATATTCTGAAAATTAAATAATATTTTATTTTTAAAATTTTATTAAATATTTTTTACTTTAATTTATACAAGTTAGAATTAAAAATGATAACAAATTTTATTGGTACAAATATAAATGGGATGATAAAATAATTATATAGTTAAGTTAACTTATAATTTTTAAAAAAAATTTAGAGGATTTTTCAAATTTAAAAAAATTAGGATTTTTTTGAAACTTGACAAAAGCTTAAGTGTTTTCTAAAATTTGAAAAAAGTTTTGGGTACTTTTAAAATTTTAATTTGCCTTTCATTAGTTTGAGAAATGATAATTTTATCAAAAAAGCACAAGTTAAGGGGTGAAAATACTTTATTACAAATCATTGAGCTTGTAATATATTTTTCAAAATATATAGGTGAATACGATAATTTTTAAAATAAGATAAATTTTTTTTTTTTCCTCTAGTAAGTTTAAATATAACATTAATATTCAAAATGCATTTTTATTATAATATTTGGAGGGGTTAAAAATGATTTTTTAAAAATTCTAGAGGTTTTTTAAATTAAGACAAAGTTTAGAGTGTTTCTTCTTTTTAATTTTAAGAGAGTTTTTTGAAAATTTAAAAAGCTTGCAAGTGCTCTTAAAATTTTAATATGCTTCACAATATCTTTAAAATAATAATTACCTTTTCAAAAAATACAAGTAAGGGGGTATAAATATCAAATTACATATTATTGAATTTATAAAATAATTTTAAAATTTATAAGCAAATATGATAATTTTTAAAATAAAAAATAAAATAACCTATTTACCCTTACTAAATTTAAAAAAAAAATGATATTTATATTTCAATTATATTTTTATCATAATATTCAGATAAAATAATATGAATATATTTTAATCATTAAAATTAATAATTGATTTTTGATAGATGAATAAATATTTATTTATTTTTTAAATTTAACAAAAAAAAAATTTATTTTGTCAAATCTTGGGTGGAAAATAGTGCTCTGGCCTATTACTTATGATAAACATGGTAGCATTAAGGAAATGTTTTAGGTGGGAATGGATAACTATGAACGTGACAAGTGTCATATATTATTTGTTGTTTTATGAATCATATAATTCCTGAATTTATCTACTTTTAAATAAATATTTCCATAATTATTGAATTGGCATATACATCCAACTCGGAAAAGCATTTCAATTGCCAAATAATAATAATAATAATAATAATAGGAATTCCAACCCATTTCATAATTGATTTGAAAACTTATTGATAGGTGTCAAATCAATTATATATGAAAATCATTGGGCTTGCACCTATTCGACTTAATATGGATTCGAAAGTTGATTCCATTTAAATTTATTTAGGTTGAATTAAAAATTGAGTTTGAGTTAAATGATTTGATTTATTTTTACAATATCGAATTCAAGTTAAGGAGAATTTGACTCAATCTAATTCATGAGTTAGGTAGATAATTCGATTTGATTTAAATTTAACTTATAATTTGATTTAATTACATTAAACAATTGTTAAAATAATATTATTTTATCCATTATTAGATAAAATGACATTATTTTGTCAAATATTGTAAATTCGAATCATAAATCTAAATTATAAAATCAAGTTAAAATCGAATAAAATTCAAAAAAATCATCTTTACTTTTGACTTGATAAATTCAAATTGAATTATTTATTATTTAAATTTAATTTGAGTAAAAAGGTGTTCATAATTGACTAATTATAAATTCAAATCATAAATCTAGATTATAAATTTAAGTTAAATTCAAGCTAAAGTATTTTTAATTATAGTTTCATAAACTCGAGTTAAACTATTTGTTATTCAAACTAAATTTGAGTAAAAAAGCTATTCGAATTTGACTAAGTTCAAATCCAACCCTAAAAATGAAATGAGTTGGGATTTTATATTTTTGCATTCTTAATTAATTATCAAGTCGATTTAAAATTTCAATACTTGATTGAGATTACATTTTAACAACTCCCTTAAATTTCTTTCAAACGAAATGAATTTTCTAATTTTAGAAACTTTATTAACACCCATAAATTATAATAGGCCAAAATACTTAATCCCACGCAATGTTTTCCTAAATGTCTAGTCCCACCCAATATTTTTCTAAACAAGAAGTTCTTAGCTATCAAGTTTTGAAAAGCTAAAGACTCACCCCTCCATCCAATTAATTTAACATTTTTTTGAAAAGATCAAAAGACTCTTAATTAAAGAAAAATAAAAAATATTAAATATTAAATATACTGAAATAATTTAAAATAAAGTTTAAAAATTAAAAAAAGTATATTAAAATAATTTAAATTAAAAAAATTAGTTATTCCTATTAATAGTGTCTCTGACAACTATGATTATCATAAATCTAATCAAATGATTATAAAAGACCATTTGGTTTGAATGATAAATATATTTGGCCGCTACATTTTTTATGAAAACGATTAGATCTTATTGCTACGTTTTTAGTAGAGGTGATCAAATTAGGCCACTTCTACGATTGATAGCGGTTAAAAACGATCGATTTTAACAAAACTGATAATTTTTGACTCTTTTTTGCCACTATCAATAGTAAAGATAACTAGATTTGATCACTTTTACAAAAAGGTGACAGTCATATCTAACTATCATTGAAACCATGTGATATTTTACGCCAACTAGTTAGGTTTTCAATGACTATTGTTGTGGAGACACTGTACGTTGTGGTGGCCAATTTTTTTAATTTTTTAATTTCAAATTTTTTATATTCTTATAATCAATTTAAAAATTTTATTTTAAATTTATTTATTAATTTATAAATTTTTTATAAATTTTAATATTCTTGTTAACTTTTTATTTATTTTAACATTTTTTATTAATATTTTAATATTTTTTAAGTAATTTGATAAAATTTATATTATTCTTTTATTACTTTTTTTTTTGACTATTAATATTTAATAAGTGATTGTTAAACTTAACCATACTTTAACTTGTGAATATATGATTTTATTAAAAATTGATAAATAAAATATTGTCATTTAGACAAACCTTGGTTGAGATTAAGCCCTTTGCCTATTATAATATGGCCAATTTGAGATTAGACAAAAAAATAGACTTTTATAGCAAAATCGGTAGTGTTATTCTTCTTAATTAATTTTCTTATCTATTTTCTATATATATAGATATTCATTCAATTTATAATGAAATTGTGAACTTACTTTAAAGCTAAGAGGTTGTTTTTTTAATTTGATTTGAAATCCCTTAATTAATTAATTAATTAATTCTAAAAACTATAACAACGCTATTTAGATACATAATTAAAATCCAATTATAAACAGAGGATGAGGCTGCGATTTACTGGAAATTTGTTTTAGAAATCCAATTTGACAGGCAAAAATTGATTGGGAGATTGAATGGAAGAGCAATAAAATAAAAGGGTTTTACAATTATAATAATCAATTGAGAATTTGAATGAAAAAAGAAAAGAAAATAATAGAATTTATTATATAAATATTGAAACTTTAAAAATCAATTATTAAAAGTATTTTTATCCTAAAATGTAACCAAATTTTTTAATAAAATTTGAAGAAAGGTTAGAAAATATCCTTTTTAAAGTTTGAGGGCAAAAAATGTAATTAATAAAAAAGAAGCAGGCGGGAATGTGATTAAGAAAATAGAATTTTATTTTATTTACAAATCACCCCCAGATTTAATATATTTGCTAAAGAGTACCCAACATGCGACAGAGACCAAACAGATCAACAAAAATCATCTTCTCTTTTTATTCCATAATTGTATTGCAATGATTAACTCATGAAAATGAGATTGGCCGCACACTCTCCATTAATGTTACGACTCTCATTGTCTACGCTTGAATCCTTTTTTCTCTGAAAGAGAGATATTCTATTTGTTTGCGGTATTTCTTATTTTGCAGATTCGAATCCTGCTTTACGTGATTTGTAGCTTTTTTATCTGTTTTATGAATCTTTCACTTGCTTTTTCAGCTGTTCGTTGATGGTCATCTAATCGTTGTCTGCTTAGGAGAGCTTCACGTTTCGCTTCAAGGTAATGCGTGATCCATCTTCTGTTTGGTTGGCGCGAATGGAAAATGAATTGAATATTTAAACCATTTATATGTATATTTGTACACACACACACACACACACACACACACTTACAGGAATTGAAGGATTCTGTTTTCATGTTCTTTTTTCTCGACGTTTTCTAAGGAATCAAACGGAGGATAACAGCAAACTTGTGTGTTGCCAGCCGTTATTTTGGTTTGTCTTTTTTTTTTTTTTTTTTTTTTTTTTGAACTCTGAAGTTACGAATATATATTTTCAAGCATATTATTGAAAAGTATCAGACTTCTTCTGTTGTTGTCAATAAACATTAATTACAGTGACGATAATAATTATAAATATAATTTATTATGGTTTGAATCCTGGTTATTAGTTTAGGGTACTTGACTTACTGCTGGCATGATTGCGCTGACTCGTCAAACTTTGGCGTTTTGCGTACGGAATGTTAAGCATTGCTATCAGCGACTTGTGATTACAGAAATGACAACATCATGACAAATTGCATAGCTGTTGCTACAACACGCTCCAAATTATGTATCATTGGACAGTTGTGTCGGCTGAATACCGTAGAAGGCATAAGTTGACTGTTAGTATGATAGGCGCTTTAAGGAGATTGTAGTCTGAAAAAGTATTTATAATAATAGCTTTGTGCATTACTCAAAATCTACTTTGTCTTAGAAAGCAATTTCTCCTCGGAAACTGATGCTAGTGACCCCATTTTAACAAAGTTTATTGTAGTATTAAGATTGTTTTTCTTGCTTTGAAATCTTCCAGATATGTTAAGGATGGGGAGCATTGCCAATGTCCATGTAAGTTTTAGGCGTTGGCTTAGTGTCTGGAAAGCTGATTCATCTTGTTTATTTAATTGTTGATTGGACTAATATGATTCATGTTGTCTGGAGAATAATGAATTGGTTTCAGAAAAGGTGTTTGATAGGAAGATGCATGCGAATTGTGCTCTTCCTTAGTGTTGCAAAACTACAAGACCTTTTGGCTTTATATGTAACGTTTTTAGGATTGAAAATATTACACACTCAGGAGCGAAATATTATTATTTTGTGATTGTGCCGTTCCTTGTTCCCTTCATTTTGCGAAGGCTCAGTAATGTTGGGTGATGGTTTTGGGACAAATTTAACAGTACACAATGAATAGATATGATGCTTATTATTCTTTTCCGGTTGTCTTTTAACGCCAGAACAATTATTCTTTTCCAATAATGTTGCTGAAGTTTTCTTCTCATTTCTGACTGCAATACCATATACTATAAGTGTAGTGAAAAATGGTTGCGTTTGGGAAAAAACTGAAGGAAAGACAAATTCAAGAATGGCAAAGGTATGTTTCATATGTTGATATTGATTTCAGGGACCATAAAATGCTTCTTTCAACTAGAAAGAAGCATGATAAATTTTTGCTTTCTTTGGTGATTAATACTTTGTCTTCTACTATTTACCCCTTTCCCAATGGGAAAGTATGTTGTAATCATATATTTTAGTTCACCATATCGCAACTATCAGAATATTAGTTTAAGTTCTTATTATTCTGTAAAGGAAAAAAAAAAAAGAATTAAATTTGTTATTAGTCTGCTTGAGCATGATATATCTATTGGTTTCTATGTCTTCCTTTTGTTTGTGTTTGATGTTTTAATTCTAGAGTCATGACATAGACAATGTCATGGTTCTTACACATACATACATCCATTGAGACATACACAGAGAGAGAATAGGGGTTGCTTGGTTATTATTTTACTTGTGAATTTTTCCTAGCTTATCTACAGATTTTATCGAAGTATAATATTGTCTTATATACTCTAGAATTTACTTTACCGTGCTTATAATATTATTTCTTTCAGATACTACATAAACTACAAATTGATGAAGAAGAAAGTAAAACAATATGGTCAACAGATTGAAGTTGGAACTCAAGATCGCCGTCATGTTCTCAAAGATTTCTCAAGAATGCTAGATAATCAGGTATGTTGGAAGATGGGAACCAGAAGTGCTATATTGACATATAGATGCAAGAAGTGTTTTCAGATGCTGTTTCAGAAAATAAAGTGATAAGATTGAAATCAAACAATGCTGGATATATCTTTCACTAGCATTGGTACATTGAAATGTTCTTGTTTTTTATCATGCCTGGTATGTGTTTAAGTAATCTTCCAAAGACTTATAATTAATATCCCTTTGTTATTCTTCAGTGTACATGATTTATTGGGGTTGGTTTTTAAATAAGATAACTTATTTAAATTCTTGAAATTACTTAATTGAGTTGTCCGTTAAGGTGAATGGATAAAAAATTGATAATGTCAATTAATAAATTATATCGTAAACTAGTATTCTCATTATGACATGGAGCTGGCCTCACTTGGCACAGAATACTTATTGAGGGACTATCACTTTCATGGACATAGAGATCGTAAGCTGAATTTCTTTTAGTTAGCCGGTTGCAGGCTGACCTTAGGATTTGCACCAAATAATACTGTGTTGAATTTTTTTGAAGGCTGAATACGAACAGTTTTTTCATGCACTTTATTGTTCTTACATTTTCAGATTGAGAAGATTGTCCTTTTTCTGTTGGAACAACAAGGTCTTCTTGCTAGCAGATTAGCCAGGCTTGGGGAACAACATGATGCTCTTCAAGAGCAGCAAGATATATCCCAAATAACTGAACTACGTGAGGCTTATCAAGCAGTGGGACAAGACCTTTTGAAGCTTCTCTGTTTTGTTGAGATAAATGCCACTGGTCTGCGCAAGATACTGAAAAAGTTTGATAAACGCTTTGGTTATAGATTCACTAATTACTATGTCAAAACTCGTGCTAATCATCCTTATTCTCAGCTGCAGCAAGTGTTTAAGCATGTGGTAATACATATAGTTTATCACCCCTGTGAAAGTGTGTTTTAAATTTTAAAATTTGGATCTCATTAAATGGTACTGCTAAAGTACTAGAAAAAAGATCGATCAAACATTCTTTGAAATTGATAAATTTGACTTTTAATATTTGTTGGCAATGGTATACAATGGTCTAGATAATACAAAATGCAGATATCTACAATTGAGAATTTTTGTGTACACACACCTACACAATTAATTAGGTTTTTCCATGAAACTTATGTTCATGATTTCAGTTAAGTTTGTAAATTTTGGGGCATGATAAGCAATCTAGAGTCTGAATTAGCCTCAATGTTAGTTTTAAGATCAAGAACTGGAATTTTGTAGGGATTAGGGGCTGTTGTGGGAGCCATATCTCGAAATATTCATGAACTTCAAGATCGGCAGGGAAGCTACTTATCCATTTATGATCAGCCTGTTCTACCACTCCAGGTTTATCATATAAATTCACTTGTATAGACTGTCATGTTTCTTTATGACTGTTATCTTGCACTATGGCATGCAAATCCTTGGAATTTACCTTGCAGGATCCTTTTGTTGATTCAATTAAAGCGGCTGTAGATAGGTTAACTCACTCTACAAATTTCCTCAACTTTTTGGCTCAACATGCTCTCATTATGCAAGAAGAGCTACCTCCTCCGATTGAGGAACATGTTGATGATCAGAGATATCATTTCATGTCACTTCTCTTGAACTTAGTAAACACATTTCTTTATATGGTCAATACATATATTATTGTCCCTACAGCAGATGACTATGCTCTGAGCCTTGGAGCTGCTGCAACGGTTTGTGGTGTTGTTATTGGGGCAATGGCTGTTGCACAGGTGTTTTCCTCTGTGTATTTTAGTGCATGGTCAAACAAATCATATTTCAAACCTCTTGTATTTAGTAGTATTGTTCTTTTCATTGGAAATACCTTGTATGCATTGGCCTATGATCTTGACTCAATGGTGGTTCTCTTAATCGGCCGCCTTTTCTGTGGGTATGTGCTTTCTCTCTCTTTTGGTGTCATTTTATTTAATTCTCTGTTAGACAACTTAAAGAATGACCAGTTAGTTCTTTTCATCAAGACAGATTCTATCCTTAATTTCTAATCTATCATTGCAATAATGACTGATGTGACATTTTTATGGGTTTATCATTAACTTGAAGCTCTTTTGCATCATAATATAAGTTTTTAACCAGAAAGTACTCTTTATAGGTTGTAAGATATGGAGATACTTCTAAGTTTAGCTCCTCTTATGTTGATGAAACTGTACTTCACATTTCAGATTCGGATCTGCAAGAGCTGTCAACAGGCGTTACATCAGTGATTGTGTACCATTAAAAATCCGCATGCAGGCATCAGCAGGTTTTGTTAGTGCCAGTGCACTTGGAATGGCTTGTGGTCCTGCACTTGCTGGATTACTTCAGACTAATTTTAAGATTTACAAGCTTACTTTTAATCAAGACACTTTACCTGGATGGGTTATGTCTGTGGCCTGGTTTATATATTTAATATGGTTGTGGATTTCATTTAAAGAACCTTCTCATGATACTGAAGAGAATGATAGACCACATGAATCCAATGCAGGTATGTGAACTCCTATGACACTGACTTTGTGGCTATCTTTGGCATAGATGCATTTATTCATGGGCTGTTTATGAAATTATTGGTATTTAATAAGGAACTAATAATTAAGGTATTTGTTTCTCTAGAAAATATTTTGTTGTGATTTATGAAATAGTTTTTATATGCCAAAACACATTATCAGAGAGCATCAGAACTGCCTGCCTTTTTACTAAGGATCGATATTTGTCTAAATTTTTAGTTCAACTGTGTTCTTGATGTAAGAAAATTTAATGGACTTTAACTGAAGTTTAAAATTTGAAGTGACTGATATAATCTTCTTTGCCCAAACTAGAAGTATATTTTGAAGACATTGTTGATGGTAGTTCACGTTCTATTCTTGAGACTGGTTACAGGTACAGCTAACCTAATTCAATTTGGTACATGGGCATAATTGTCAGCGATTGTTTAATTTAAGAACTATAGTTGCCTCAGAAAGTCTAAATGGATCCCTAAACACAATGAACAGCCTTGTGATTTCAATAACCAGCTCTCTGTTGGTCACTGACTGAACAAAATCAGTTTTGAGACTATTAAATGATTTTATAACAGACTCTGGTTAATCTTGTGTTGTTAGGATGCTGCTTTAAGCTGTATAGGGGTTGTGTTCTCTACAGCTGCTAGGTAAGCTGACTAGGACCTTCATGGAATTTTAACATTAGGTTATGGGTCATTACCAGTAAGATAATGCAACTGTTAGAATAGTTGGTTCTTGTAACTAGTTAAAATGTGGCCTGAAGGTAGTCTTATGGTGTTGTACTTAGGAGAACATAGTTCCACCGCAGGCATGTGTTGAGCTGGGCTGCACAGCTAGTTTTAGTTAATAACTTAAAAGTGTTCTATCTAAAAACACCTCTCTCTTCACTTTAATTTTTTACATAGAATTAAAAAACCTTCAATGTATATAAATGTTAATTTTGAATTTTATCATGACAAATGACAGAACCAGTAGAAAATAATGAACTTGAGAATGGTCTTAAGCAACCGTTGCTCATAACTTCTGAAGATAATCAAGAAGACGATGATGTTGACGCAGAATGTGATGGAAGTGAAGAAGGTCCTAATGAATCTCATGTACCAGCCAATTCAATTAAATCAGCATATCGACTACTTACACCCTCTGTTAAGGTATGTTGATTTCAGCTTACTAATTCAAAGACTAGATTGCTCTAGTATCTGTCTTCTTTTCTATGTTTATTGACTTCTAATCAGCTAGTTATTGTTAAATGCAGTTTAGATATCATGGAATATGAACATGCAATGGCACAATTTTTTGTATTATTTATAAGATAATCTATTGTTATGTAAAAAGTTACTGGTGGAAGATACTTACAAAGCATGAAAATGAGTTGAGAGGGAACTGAAATGTTGTATTAATCAAAATCAAACTTATGGATAGCTTCAGTGTACTGAAGGACAAAATAACCATGGAACTATGACTTCTTACAAAACTTGAACTGAGCTAAAGATGATTGATGTCCTTGGATAGGATCTGTTTTGACCTCTTAATTTATAAAGCATCACATTGAGCTTGTGGAAGTTAAAGTACGGCGATCTTTTGATTATTTTTGTGTGCCTACTTGGTTTCATTTGTAAGTAGAATTTTGTGTGCTTCTCATTGCAGATTAGTTAGCTTCAAAATTGTTTCAAGATATAACACTTCAATCTCTCACCTGAATTCTTATATATTTTCCAGGTTCAATTGTTGATATATTTTATGCTTAAATACGTGATGGAGGTTTTACTCTCTGAATCCAGTGTCATTACCACATACTATTTCAATTGGTCTACAAGCAGTGTGGCTATATTTCTGGCATGTCTCGGCCTTACTGTTCTTCCAGTAAACATTGTCGTTGGAAGTTATATAAGCAACATATTTGAAGATAGGTAATGCTTCAGCACAGGCATCTTTTGGATCTCTCACGTAGCTAAAATATCATGTTTGAAATGTTTTTACCATAACCTACTGATGTGTTAATTCTGTTTCCAGGCAAATTTTATTGGCATCTGAAATCATGGTTTTACTAGGCATTATCTTCAGCTTCCATGTGATAATTCCATACTCTGTGCCACAATATGTCTGCTCAGGGCTCGTCTTGTTTGTTTTCGCAGAAGTTCTTGAAGGTGAGATCTGGTTTTGTTTTCTTTATAAATAATTTAAGAAGCTGTTGTTGTAACATATGTATGTCATTATTCTGGTACAGGTGTGAACTTGGCACTTCTGTCTCGGGTGATGTCTTCCAGGCTTTCACGTGGAACCTACAATGGTGGGCTACTTTCAACAGAAGCTGGGACAATTGCGAGAGTGATTGCAGATGGGACGATAACCCTAGCTGGGTACTTGGGCGAGAGTAAGCTCTTAAATATTACTCTAATTCCTTCACTCCTTATTTGCATTTCTTCCATTATTGCGACTTGCATTACCTACAACTCTTTATATTGACTTGGTATCTTCTTCTCCTGCTACATGATTTTGTTAGTTATTCATCGTCTTATATTTTTTAAGAACAGATTCTCTTCAATAAACTCTAAATGATTTAATATTCCTTGTTCCTTAGTCCTTATATAATCTGCAATGAACACAAACAGGCGGTCCAATTAGGGGTAACAATACCACAACACTCACTGAAAAATTATCAGATTATAAAGAAATCATATGAATAATAAATCTCTAGTTTCTCCCGTTATAAGGGTCTTAATTTACCAATAAATCATATGAATACAACAGAAAAGAGGCAAAAATTTAGAAGCAAAATCACAAATCAAGCCCACAGACAGATGATTAAAGAGGCCATAAAACAACAGAACTAGCTTTTATTTTAATTTTTAATTTTTTTAAATTTTATTTTTGGGTTTTTAACTTTTTAGTATATTTTATTCTAAATATTTTTTAATGCTTAAATAATATTCTATATTTTTGAATTTTTATAAATTTATTTTATTATTTTTTAAATTATTAAAAAAATAAAAAATATTTTTTAAATCATTAAAATTTAATTATTGATTGTTAAATTTAATTATTGATTTTAATCAATAAATAAATGTTTAAATTTAAAAAAATTGATAGATAAAATTTTGTATTTCGGCCAAAAAAAACCTGTACTGCCGTTGAATAAACACAAGAACCACGCAGAGCAGAAATGCCACTAAAATGAGACCAAAAAAGAGGAAGAGAGGACCAAATCTAGGTGCTCCACCTAGCCATTGCCTACCAAGATTTAACTCTGCTCATAGTGAACGAAAATAGCGAGCTTCAGCCCAGACAGATGACTGAATCTGACCGAGGTGACTTTTTGTTAACAAGATTAATTAAAAAGATAACACAAATAAGCACTGGATTCCACAGGTAATCGACAAATCTATATATACTAAAATTATTAGCACGTATTTTTAAATATTTATTTATGTATTTAAATAATTTATTAATATATGATTAGGATATAATTAACTGATTTTGAATTAGAGATTAATTAAGATTTTATCACGTAATAATACATTTTCTAAATACAAAAATATATATTCACAAGTATACACATAAAATATTAAATAACATTCCTCGTCCATATAACTGTTTGATTTTTAGGAAATAAAAACTATACAATCGTTTTCAATTATTGTGTCTAAAATCACTCAAACTATAAAAACCCATAAATGAAAAAAAATCCTGTTAATGTTTACAAAATCCCTCGTCATCACAATCAATCAATCATTCACGATATTCATGATGTTACCACCAAACAAAGAGCATGATGATTTTTTATCACCCATACGTATATCATTCCTATGAAACCTCCTATCAGCCTTATCGGTTTACAATAATTCCAACATTTTTAAGGCATATTTTTATAGTTTAACGCACGCTAATTCATCCTTATTTCATCAAAATGGCATACAACAGCTTATTTAAACTACGCAATCATATTGAATTTTTGATACGTAAATTATATAATTTATTGTACCACTGTTATTTCATATGTTTCTAATGGCCACAACTCTTATTAATAATGCATGCCCGTGTTTTTAATTGAGTTCAGAGAACACCGCAAAAGATTTTTTTGTCTAAACATGGCGAATATGCAACCCAATTATGATCAGACATGAGGACAAAACAGAAAAATACACATGGGATCAACATACAATTTATTTAAAATAGATGCAACAAACAAAAAAAATATTTCCCTCAAGTGTTACCTGGAATAGGACATTACCAGAGTTCTGATGATCAAGGGCTTTCAAATGCTTGAAAAACCCGCAGGGGAGCTGGCGCAGTAAAGAAAAGCAGATGAGCAAGACAGCTGGTGGCAGAAGAAAAGAGAGGAAGGCTGATGGGGCGCCTCAGCTCGTGCATAAGGGCCACGTGTGCTCTGAGTGCAGGCTACGGACCTGCGGCCTCCAAGCTGGGCTCCTCCTTGGGCTTCCTTTGCTTTTCTTCATGGAAAGTGCTGTTTTTCTTCTCCTGGGCTTCACAAGTTTTCTCTTACTGGGCTGCTGCTTTTCTTCTCTTGGTTAGGCTGATCACTTGTTGGGCTGCATGCATGCCCCTGTCTCTTCTTGGGCTCTTTATTTTCTTGGTCAAACTTCTTTTGTCAGCTTTTTCTCATCCTGGGCTGACTCTTCTTCGGCTTTTGGGTTGGATTTTTATTTTTTACCTTTTGGGTTTATTATTATTTTATTATTTTTAAGGTTTGGGTTTTATGATTTTAGGCAAGTTATATTTTGTTTTTTTGTGACTCATGGGTGGTTTTAGGCTTTTTGAGTTTTATTTTTAATTTGATACCAATAAAGCTCTGAATTGATATATAATTGATACCAATGAAGAAGAATGGTAAATAAATCAAGTTTGCAGAGACTATAAAGTTTTTTCTCTTATAAATAAGTTAATTAATTTCAGATTGGATTATCTCCCAGATATAGTAGAATAGATAGTGAGTAACAAAAATGTGTAATTGAGGTTTTTTTTTTTTTTTTTTTATTTGTTAAAGAGTTAATAAGGAGTTAGTTTTATGACTTTTGTTCATGCTAAAATCATAACTTACAAAGATCAATTTATACTTTTGTTGTGTTGTCTGTTTTGAGTTTTCTGTAGTGTTGTCTGTTTTTTAATCCCATCCACTTGGAATAATCAAAATCTAAGAGTTAATTCACCCCACTATGGCTGGTAAACAAAAAGGGGAGCCGATTATGGTCGAGAAACGAAAACAATAAGATCATAGCCTGGTACAACCTAGCCTCCATCCTGCTAAATGCGACTTGGGCAGTGCTGCCTGGGCCACGATATGGTCGGCCATGGCGGTTTGCCATTATTATTGTTAGCCGTCCCCTGCAAGGTTTGATGGAAAGACAAATCTTACCCTCTAATTTTAAAAAATTAAAACATTTATATATTGACTGAAAAATGATTAAGTTTAATAGATGAATATTTGGATTTTATAAAATTAAAAGATAGAATTTTATCTTTTCGACCACCCTTAGACGGGAACAATTTCTTTAGCCTTATTATTATTATTATTTGAATTACTTTTATGCTTTGACTTGTGAGGTTTAAGAGTGCTAGGGTTGAGCAGGTTCTGTTTCATGTTATATATATTAAATCTTTCTTGGGCTCATGCACCTAGTAGAAGCACATTAATACTTATGATTTAACGGTGAAAGTTGAATGAACCGTGAAATATTGATGGTTTTCCAAACCAAGGCTGCCAAACTTTGGAGGATACATGTGTTTCGCCCTGTTCAAATTGAGGCTTCCGGGCCAACGAACAGGCCCTACAATTTCATGCTATTTGAAGTGGAGCAAGCAGCAGCCATCTTCCATGAGGCATTTCAAATCACTTAATCAAATCATGAACATGCATCAAATCAGAAAATTCGAGCTGATATACAAAAAATACCACGTGTTGATACGAAAACAATCATGTATAGAAGAAATTCTTTGACTTCAATAGCTGACAGTTGAAATGTGTAAAAAAAATTAACTAAAAAATGTAAACCCATTTATGATATATGGATGGCCGCTGTTTTGGGAGTTTAACCATGGATACGACTGTTGTCATTAAATGATGATAATACAGACATCAGATTATTATAGCGTTAACCTAAAATTGCAGATTAATGTCTGCGTTTGTGATAAAGATGCATTAAGAGTGAGCCCAAATGCCAGCTGTGGACATAATTCTGGACAACTTATTCTGCCGCACATGTAAACATATTGGTTGCTACAATGAATGCATATGCTTCATGTTTCTGGTGGTTTTTGTTTTGGCCTTTTTACAGACTCATCTAACTCATTAATGGACTATTGGATTCCCTATCGGCATTAAGCTAGGCTGAACTACTTTCGAAGAGTTTGTTGGATTTCATTTATATCTTCTTCTTTCACCATTTCAACCTCGGACCCGCCTCAAGTTTCCCAACTAACGACTGTTAACCATAAACCAAAAGCGCTTTAGCAAAATTCGGCGTATAATTACGAGGTTTAAGTTTAACTACTGCACCTAACTAATTGCTTTCCTCTATCTCTCACCTTGCGCAGGACACATTTTGCAATAATTATTAGAAGCAGCTCACTATATTTTCTGTGCTTTAGAAGTAGCTCACTGTTACATCATTGATTTTCAGAGCCTTCGATAAATGAGCTGACAACTTCTTGTGGCTTTCACAGTTCCCACATTTCGCTAAATCTTCGTGGGTTTTGTAGTCCTTAATCTTTGTGCATGCAGAAGTTGTAGGCGTCGCCAAAGGATAAAGATTGCTACATTCTAATTTATTTGAGAAAGAGACGTTGTTTAGAAGTAGAAGTATAATCTATTACTTAAAAACGATCTTCAGGCGTCTGTTGAATACCTCGTGTTGTTTCAGGTCATGGCTGCTTGGTGGTGGGGTCTTTTTTGTGCTGCAATTCTCTTCTTTCATGAATTCTGTGCCTCTGAAGAAGGTACTCACATCTTATTAATTATTTTCCTTGATACAACCCAATCAATTGTGGAGTTTCTTTCCGCATTCATGCAGTTAAGAGTATTATTTGCTTATAGTTTGATTATTTACATGTACAATAAGGATGTGTTAACAAACGATATATGAGATTGTCCAGATTTTGGTCAAGTTTCATAAAAGTGAGAACTGGGAAATTTTTCCTGCACAGTGATCAGAAGCTTTCTACGCAAAGTTTGATAATTTTCCTTCTTCTACATGTACCATTATTATTTTCTTGGTTAGTTGTCTTATAAATGAAAATGAAATGCTTTCTCGAAGAGAGTTCATCAAGTTTGCTGAAGGGAATTTTATCTTCAATTTCTTAAGAAATTAAATACCTTTTTTTTTTTCTTAACTTGAAAAAAAAAGAAGAAATTGAAGTGAAAGACATTTTTAACCACATCGTGTGACTTATTTATGGTGATATGACTCACTTACATGCATACGTAGAAAGACTCAGCATGGCTCAAGATCAGCATGTTGCATTGGTCATGATTTATACCAGTAACTTTTTTATATGATCTTTCTTTATCCATTCTATAAAATGTATATCCATCTATATATTTTGTAGAGGGTACAAAGATTGGAAGAAAGAGAGCATCTTTATTTTCTGTTTTATAGAAACATTGTTTTCACGGTTCACATGTACATATGTACAGCCTCATGTTTTGAAAAAGGTACACAAGATAATCCTTTATGTACGTGTATATGTTAATTAAGGAAGAGTTTGGATAATAAATCGAGTATTAATTAGTTATTGTTTAATGTTGGTGCAATTAATTTTGTGTGCAGCTCCGAACTTCTCCTTTTTGCAGAACGCAGCGTCAGCTCCATTAGTATCCTACTACGATTACATAATTGTTGGTGGTGGCACAGCCGGCTGTCCTTTAGCTGCTACTCTTTCTCAAAACTCATCCGTTTTGTTACTTGAACGTGGTGGCTCACCTTATGGCAACCCTAACATCACCAACTTGTCTTCTTTTGGTGCTGCTCTCTCTGATCTCTCTCCCACCTCTCCCTCCCAGCGTTTCATTTCTGAAGATGGCGTCATTAATGCCCGCGCACGTGTTTTGGGTGGAGGCTCTTGCCTCAACGCCGGCTTTTACACTCGCTCTCCTCCTGATTATGTCAGGTAAATTACAAGACTACTGCTAATATATATATGTTAGCGATGTTTGTTATGAAACTAGAGATTTTATGGTTGTGAATAAAATAGAGATGCAGGGTGGGACGGGCGGTTGGTGAACGAATCGTACGAGTGGGTGGAGAAGGTGGTGGCATTTGAGCCCCCAATGCGGCAGTGGCAATCTGCAGTGAGAGATGGGTTGCTAGAGGCGGGTGTGTTGCCAAACAATGGCTTCACATATGACCATCTGTCTGGGACAAAGGTCGGTGGAACTATTTTTGATCAAAATGGTCAGAGACATACTGCTGCTGACTTGTTGGAGTATGCTAATCCTACTGGCCTCACGGTTCTTTTGCATGCCTCTGTCCATAAGATCTTGTTTAGGCATAAAGGTATCTACATATTTCTTCGATTGATAGTGATGCACATAAAACCTTTTTCTAGTTGTCAACTATATTTGTAATTAAACAGGGAAAGTTAGGCCATTGGCCCATGGAGTTATTTTCAGAGACTCAAAAGGAGCAAAGCACAGAGCATATTTGAAGAAAGGGCACAAGAATGAAATTATACTGTCATCCGGAGCGCTTGGAAGCCCACAACTTCTGATGTTAAGTGGAGTTGGCCCCGCAGAACACCTCAAGGCTTACAATATCACAGTACTGTTGGACCAGCCATTGGTTGGTCAAGGAATGTCTGATAACCCCATGAATGCAATTTTTGTGCCCTCCCCTCTTCCGGTAGAGATTTCCCTTATTCAGGTCGTCGGCATCACCCATTTTGGAAGCTACATTGAAGCTGCAAGCGGCGAAAACTTTGCTGGTGGCGCAAGTCCACCTGGAGACTATGGCATGTTCTCTCCGAAGGTATGGTGAATCCATTTGCCGCCTAATTCATAAAAGAGAAAGCACACGTTAAGACCATAACAGAAAAAGCATTTTCATGTATTAAAAATTGTGTCTATTTTTTGTTGTTGCCTTGTTTTACAACACTGCATAATGTGTGTTGAAATACCAGGAGAGAGGATCCTAATTCGAAGCTTCTTTTATTCATGTAAACAGATCGGGCAGCTCTCTACGGTGCCTCCCAAGCAGAGGACCCAAGAAGCCATAAACAAAGCTGTTGAGTATATGAACCAACTGGACGACGCAGCCTTTAGAGGAGGATTCATTCTTGAAAAGATTATGGGGCCAATTTCCACTGGGCATTTGGAGCTGAGAAACCGCAACCCAAACGAGAACCCTTCAGTCACATTCAATTACTTCAAAGAACCCCAAGACTTAAGCAGATGCGTCCAAGGCATTCAAATCATAGAAAAAGTAATAGATACAAAAGCTTTTTCCAAGTTCAGATATAATTTTATGTCGTTGCCAACGCTATTAAACATGACAGCAAGTGCCCCAATAAATTTGTTACCTAAACACAGCAATGCATCAACATCATTAGAGCAATACTGCAAGGACACTGTGATGACAATATGGCATTATCATGGAGGGTGTCAAGTTGGTAAGGTTGTTGATGAAGATTACAAAGTTCTTGGTGTGGATGCATTAAGGGTTATTGATGGATCCACTTTTAATTATTCTCCTGGGACTAATCCACAAGCCACTGTCATGATGCTTGGAAGGTAGATACATACTTCTTGCTATATATATATATATATATATATACCTAGTTTAGTCTAATATTATTTTGCATCTCCTTATAATATTTTTATTGACTGATGTGGGTAAATTGATGGGGTTTTCTTTTATGTCGTAGGTACATGGGAGTGAAGATAATGAGTGAAAGACTTGCAGAGTGATTATAATTGACACAAATTGTTTGATGTTTGTTTTTTTTTTTTTTAATAAATTAAATATAAATATGTGTGTCTCTGTGTCTTTTTTGTACTAGTTGTAGACGCAAGTACCACTCGTTATATAAGTAAATAAAAGACACATGGAAGACAAAGGCAATTTCACATAATTTTACAGGCCAAGGGAAATGTTGGGATTGGATGAAGATGAAATGGTCTTAGACACTGTAAGGGTTATTTGGATTTCCATGAACCCAAGAGAGATAAAGAGGGGAAAAAAATCATAATATAGAAAGCATATCAGAATTAATCAGAAAAGAATATGTCATAGGATATACCTTAAGGCCCAGATTTCGGTGCCAAAAGGACAAAGTTGCTAGGCATCTCTTCTGAACTCCTTTTTCTCTCTTCGATCTCTTCCCCTCACAACTTCCATTCAAGCTTTAACCAACCATACATACATGGATATGGAAACATCGCAGTCTAAATCATGCAAACAAGAATCTCAAACATTTGTAAGAAGCTTTATTTTCAGATAAAAAGAGATCGACTTTCACAGAATGCGTAGAAAGCAGGCACCAAATTAAAAGGATATTACATATATGAATGGCATATGCTATTTCTTCAACGGTTTATTCCACGTTTAGAGCCTATAAATATCAGCCTACTTGACACATCCTTCAATGAGATGCAAGTGATGAGGAGAAAACAATGATTAAGCGACTTAGTTGTAGGGCTCCTCTCCCTTGGCAGGTGAAGGTCATTGAATATATACATACAACATTATATTGGATTTCTTATGACCCGCCAAAGGAGAGTTGCCCTTTAACTGATTCAGCTTAAAATATACAATCTCAAGGGCTTAATTATGCTTCTTCCTTGTACAAGGTATGATCCATGTTCAGAAAAAAAGAAACTGAATTTGCGTATCTATGTTTAATATAAATATATTTTGTGTGTGCCTTGTGTGTTCTTGTGAGCGAGATTAAGAGTAGGCATGCATATGCCACCAGCTTTAATTTTTCCATCGTTGGCTTCTTTCCTTGCACACACAGGACAATGAAATAGAGGGGACTGATTAGCATCTACTTATAAATACATGCATTGCTAATTTCTTTATCACAACCTTAACTTTTCAACGTATGAAGGGGCTGTACTGTACAGATGATCCCAAGCAGCTGGTCAATCCGATAATTGGCATATATACATGAGTATTCCGGCCATAGTGAATAATATCTAATTGAGTCTCCTACAATTTTGTGGGTGTCTTGACCAACTGCTCATCTTGGAAAGAAAGGGAACACAAACTCACAGAAATTTAATTGACTTGAAGGCAAACAATTTTGACTTCGATTCTTCCAATGGAGCTACATTTTTTCTTTCTTCACTTCTTCTTTCATACACAAGCATAAAATATATTTCTGATAGTTGTGTTTATGTTATAAAAGAATGTTGCATGATTCTCAATTCCATAAAATAATGCTGAAAGCCCTTTCAGTTTCAGAGATGGTTAAATACAGAAAACATACACTGTACTTGTTATCATTTACTATATAATTACATTAGATATATGTTATCTGAACATTTTCCAATTAAGTTGAGATGGCCGAGTTGGTCTAAGGCGCCAGATTAAGGTTCTGGTCCGAAAGGGCGTGGGTTCAAATCCCACTCTCAACAAAATATGATATTTTTATATTTCCCACTTTTTATTCGACCCCTTTTATCACGTTTTCTCTAGCTCTAATTTTTTAATCATTTTCGTTACTATTATCTTCAATAATACCAAAATAAGCTTTCATGAAATAAAAATTTTGCATTGTGTGAGATGTATCCAAAATAAGAGTAGATTAGATTGGAAATACATGTGATTTATTTAGATATTTTTTTTCGTTTATTTAAGTCTTGTGCAAATTGTCATATTTAATAATACTGGTTTCAGTTGAGAGGAAAGGCGGAGTGTTGACCTTAATTAAGTCGTGGAATGGAAGTAAGTTGAAAACGACCTCATCACCGAGCAAAGAAATGTCTAGGAGAGTTCTCGTATACTCCCAAAAATGTTACACACGGGATTGCTTTTGCTTTGCTTCTCAGAAATGGCTGGGGCCAATTGATGAAGCTGACTGCATAAGAAATGACGGTTTGTCGATTGGGAACCTTTCCAAGCAAAGCCGGCCCTTCAAAACCTTCCCTTGCCCTTCTCTGGTTTTTGTTTTCCAATGTATGATTATCCTCTTTCCATTACAACCACAACCTCATCCTCCACCTCACGTTTGAACGAGGACCCTTCAAGTCACTGTGATGGTCGTTTAGGACGTTAAGAAATTAACTGATGTTTCTGTCATAAAAGTCAGCAGTCGACGTGGTGTAGATGAAATGGAAGAAGAAATTGCAGGTTGACAAAGTCAATGGCGACCTGTATATGTGCCTAATATTCACACATCATTGACATCACTGCTTTTCCCTGTAAAGCCATTCAAAGAAACAACCGGCAGTGTTCTACGGGAATAGAACAAGAAGGCACAAAGAAACTGATAAAAGAAAAAATGTCTTCCGGTTCACCTTGCGTGAGAGAGTCCTCAGGAGCCTGCTGCAATGGCTGTTGCCCAAATCCTTTTGTTGGGCATCCTGAGTTTCATGCTTTAGCTCCCAAGTCCCCAACAACTGTAGCTTCAGCCAGAAAGGAGTTCAAAGTTATCACAAAGAGTTCTCTTTTCCCAACAAATGTTCAATTCACCAATCATGAGTCCCTCCCTCCATTACAAGAATCATATTCTAACTTCACCAAGGTATTTCCACAATACTTAAAGAATGATGAGGCTGATCAACTCCGATCCCAACATTATTTCCATCTTTCCTTGTCGAATCATGTTTGTTTTGATTACATTGGTCATGGTCTTTTCTCTTATACTCAACTACAGGGACCTTCATCGTCGTCTTCATCACTTAAATTACCACCGCCCTTTTTTGACCTTTGCTACAAGTCTGTGAACTTGAATTCCCAAATGCAATTTGATGGCGAAGAGCTGGAATTGGAACGCGAAATCCGGAAAAGAATCATGGCTTTTATGAACATTGCTGAAGATGATTATACCATGGTGTTCACAGCCAATCAATCATCTGCTTTTAAGCTTGTGGCAGAATCTTATCCCTTTCATTCTTATAAAAATCTACTCACTGTTTATGACTACGAAAACGAGGCAGTGGAGGCGATGGTGGAAAGCACCAAGAAGAGAGGAGCGCGAGTTAAGTCCGCGGAGTTCTCCTGGCCTAGTCTAAAAATTCATTCGGAAAAATTGATGAAGAAGTTAGTGGGGAAGAGCAAGAAGAGAAAAAAGGGACTTTTTGTATTTCCTCTTCAATCAAGAGTAAGTGGAGCAAGGTATTCATATCTGTGGATGACTGTGGCTCAAGACAATGGTTGGGATGTATTGCTTGATGCAAGTGCACTGGGGCCTAAGCACATGGATTCATTAGGCCTCTCCCTTTTTAAACCCGACTTTCTCATTTGCTCATTTTACAAGATTTTTGGGGAAAATCCTTCCGGGTTCGCCTGCTTGTTTATCAAGAATTCGAGTGCTTCAGTCTTGCAGAGTTCAACTGGTGCTGCAAGTGTAGGGATTGTGAGTCTAGTCCCGGCCATAAGACTACCTCAAGTGACAGAAGGTTCAACTTCTATTGGTGTAGAAATGGAACAAGGATCAAAGTTAGAATCACAGAAGGATGATACAGCTCCTTCAGAAGCAGCTGAATTGTCTGAAGCTGAGAGAACCAATACGAGAGTGAATCTTGAGGAGTTATCATTTTCTGAAATCGTGGAAATAGAGACAACCAATGAATCCGCCCAGTCTAAAATCAGAGAAATCAGCATTACTGAGAGGAACACAAAGCTTGAATGCACAGGGTTGGATGATGCGGATTCTTTAGGCCTAATACTGATCAGTCATAGAGCAAGGTACCTGATAAACTGGTTGGTTAACGCATTGATGAGTCTTCGACATCCATATTCAGAACATGGGCTTCCCCTGGTCAGAATCTATGGACCAAAGGTAATGTTTGATCGAGGACCGGCCGTAGCCTTCAATATATTTGATTGGAATGGTGAAAAGGTTGATCCTGCACTGGTGCAAAAGCTGGCCGATAGGTACAATATTTCATTAAGTTTTGGGTTTCTAGTGAACATATGGTTCTCACACAAATATGAGGAAGAGAGGGAAAGGGTTATGGAGAGAAGAAGCAGAGAAGGAGATAGAAATGATACGGGGATATTAGTGGTAACAGCTGCACTGGGATTCTTGACAAATTTTGAAGACACATACAGGCTTTGGGCATTTGTTTCAAGGTTCCTGGATGCAGATTTTGTGGAGAAAGAGAGGTGGAGATACTTAGCCCTTAATCAAAAGACAATTGAAATCTAAATATTTAGAATTATTCCTTCATTCATTTATTATATGTATGTATGAGTATGATGTCTGTCAAGCATAGATGTGTGCACAGCCAATTCATCTGTTACAATTTCAGTTAACTTTTTGCTGTTGTGATGATATAAACCCTCCAACTTTTAAGTTGTTTGATTGTTGATATTTAATTTCATGACACATTTTTCATTCATAATCTGGGCTTGATTCAAATAGCACCAAGTCAACTGATAAAAGCTTTAAATGGGCAATTACTAAAATATTCCAAAAAAGAAATCATTAATGGAGCATCTTGCTTTGCTGCTCATTTATATAAAAAGCCTCCTTGCTAGCCCTAAAGCAAATGGTTGAACCCATAATTATTGGATCTGTAGTACATCCAAGCCCCTTTTTCTCTAAAAGAAGCCAACCCATTCCTTTGAAACATGAATAGAACATGAGCGACTAATAATTCTCCAGTCTATACACTACAAAAAAAAAACTTTTTTTTGTATCGGTCAAATTCCGATTCTAATCCGATGTTAATTGCTTTTAGAATCAGAATAACATCGGATTTGTGCCTGATACAAAAAAGGCCGCTGCGAAATGAATTAGAATCGGATTATAGATCTGATACTAATTAACTATTTGATTTGAATCAAAAATTCAAAACGATTCAAAATATGTTCGGTGCTATTCGATACTAAATTGAAAACTGCATCCGATTCTAATTTAGTATTGGATTAGAATCGAAAATTTGAACCAATTCAAAATATGTCTCATACTAATCCAATACTAAATTGAGAACTACATCTGATACTAATCCGATACTAAATTATTCAATTTTAACCGTATACTAATCCGATTCAATGTTTTAATTGTTGAACGATTCTATTGCTATTTTAATCAAATACTAATCCTTTAATTGTTTTTTTTTTTTATTTTCTTGTAATATAATAATAATTCCTCCTTGCAACCATTTCAATATACGAAATCAAATTCATATTTTCAATTAAAAATACAAAAAACACTTGTAACAATTTCAATATACAAAACCAATTTCATATTGTCAATTAGAAAATATAAAAAATAAAATTCTTATACATTAAAATCAAATTTGCTATGGAACAAATATCACTTAGTATTTTTTTTATCTTGTGCTCTTTAGATTTACTATATATTTATTGTTATATGTTCGATATATTGTTTGATTAATTTTATTTCAGTATTAAATTTTTAATTTCCATTAACTTTAATAGCCCTTGTTCGCTCGCCCTTTATAAGAGCAAATGTCATTAAGGAGAACTAATTTGAAATTAAAGGAGGATAGTAAAAGTTGTCAGCCCCCAACCAACTTGGACTAGATGCTTCTTCTTGTCCACCACCATTACAACAACTCGATCGTTGTTATCAAGGCTGAGAGATGGAAGTTCCACTGTAATCTAATCAACTATTACATTCTTTGCAATTTCAATGTGTTTTCTTTCTTACTTACCATGGAAAAATCGCAAGAGGCCTCATGTTTTAACAATTCGAATTAAAATTTATGATCAAAGCAGAAAATAAATCGATTCCGAAGGTTGGTTAGAGATCACAAATAAATAATCTTAAATCAAAGTAACAAAGAATTCAACCTAACGGAAAGAATGAAGAAAATCTTTAAAAACTAGAAAATAATTTTTTAAAAATTTATGATAAAGGGTTTATCATGGGTGGAGTGTGTATTCTTTTCTATGTCATACTTAGTAATTTTCTTTGCAAGGGAAATGGAGTCTAAATTAGATAAATAAATATATAAATAATTAGTGAGAGAATTAAGAAAATAATAAAGTTAATTATCATTAAGAAGAAAATTGTGTAACATCATTATTGGGGGAATATTGGGGATTATGTATTCTTATAATAATTATGTAGGATGTATTTTTTTATTTTTATTTTTTTTATATCGGAACTCTAAGTCTAAAGTCAAATTTCCGAATAAATGTTTCGAAGAAAGCGTTACATCAATGAGATAGAAAATTTGAAATTTTAATAATTCAACAATAATGCTGGCTTCAATTATTGGTTGGAAGAGTCGTCCACGTGAAAACGGACGCCATCTATTAGTCAATTTGAATTTTTTTTTTAAATTTTTTTATTAAAAAAAAGGCTAATGGGCATATTTTTAACCTAAGTATTTTTTAAAAGATAAAATTTTATCTCCTAAATTTTAAAATCTCAAAAATATACTAACTAATTAAAATTAATAATTAAATTTAATGATTAAAAATATATTTTTATTTTTTTATAAAAAAATTTTGAAAATCATAAAATAACTAAAATATTAAAATAAATTTTAAAAAATAAATAAAATAAAAAAATCAACACAATTGACAATGCCATCGATGATAATCGCCACCAATAATTAAACTAAGAGGTCATTTTTTACCTCTTAATTCATAGAGTAGCCAGATCGAAACTATCTTTATCATCAATCGTAATTAGAAACAATTGAAAATGATTGACTTTAATCTCATCGATCATTTTCAATCATAGTTGATATCAAAAAGGTCGATTTGATTGTTCCATAAACTATAAGACTATTTTGAACCTCATAATTTGATTAACAATTGTTACCATTGTTGATAATATTGTCGACGGATAGTAATTATTTAATTTTTAATTTTTAAATTTATATTTTTTAAAAATTTTATTTAAATATTAAATTATATTTTTATTATATTTTTTATAAGAATAATTTAATTATTTAAGTGAATGAAAAATAATAAATAAATATTTAAATTAAAAAAAATGAGTGAATAAAATTTTGTCCATTCAAACCTTGGTGGTAACAAGTTCTCTGGCCGAAAAAAAGGTTTGGTTGAATGGAATGTGTGACGGTGCACGTGAGTGAATCTGCCAAATCTCTCAATTACACGTGGAAATATAATGACCTGTCTGTCACCATCTACCATTCTCACTTAATTGTGGAGCTCATCCTATATCATTAATCATAGTTTAATACAAAAATTAATTATTAAGAACATTTAAGGGAAATTAATTAATTTAACTAATTTTTTAAATTAAAAAATAAAAATATCTAAAAAATATTCTACTTATACAAATTTATCTAAATTTTCACACGTTGTGACATATGAAAGTATATATGATACGAGTAAGAAATAAATCATCTTAAAATTCAAATTAATCATGCATGTGCATCATGCATGATATGTGTAGAATGCGTGGAGGTAAAATGATAAAGATGTCTCTAGTATATAAAGAAAATTGAAAGTGATTGATGTGTAGTACATACAAAATACACATAAAAAATCTTTAACGAATGGTAGCAAATTTCTCTTGATTTTGAACACAGTTTTGATAACTTTTAACAAAAAAATAATAATAATAAAGAGGAAGGTAAATATAATACTTTCATCATGGATTTAGTCCGAATTTCATGTTTTTTCGAATATTTTTTGGCATTTAAATGTAGAAAAAAAATCTAATTTTTAATGCTATTTGTGCTAAACTGGTACCTGATTTTGGGTTGCACTTGCGTTATATTAATTGTAGATTATATTTAGATGATTGTAAGAATCATTTGGTATAGAAATGTTATGATTTTGCTACAACATGGTAATCACACGTGGTTCTCATACACTTTATAAAAACACGTACTCACGAAGGTTGTAGATTATCGTTTAGATTTTTTAGATTATGTGATTTAATAGAATATTTATATTATACTGTTTAAGTTACTTATTTCACAGTTTATATTATACATTTTCAGATTTCGATTTCATAGTTTATTGGCTTTTACCCTATATATGTTTCACATTAGCTTTGAATTTAACCACCAACATATATCTTTCATTATAAAACTTACAAGAAAATAACATATATATCAATATTCAACATATATGTAGATGATAAATATCTAATTACCCCATCAAATATACCAACATACCAATATTTACCCATATATATGCTAAGTTTAGTAAACCCCCCTATTTCTTATAAATGTCACTAAGGTCTCAATCACTCTAAATGTAATAAAAATTAAATTCTTACTCCAATTAAATATAAACACCTGGATTTATAAACTTTTTCCTGTATGAATGAATTGTATCGTTAGAATTTCGATATAATATATATTGGCAAAAATTCATAGAGAAATATCATAGATAAATAAATGTAAGGAAATAATGCTTTTATATAGAAAAAAGCAAGATGTTAGAGGTAAATTTGGTATTTTTACCAAATTTTATGGTCATGTTCCTCTACCCTCATAACTAAAAATTCCCCGTAACATTGAGAATTGTGACCTTAAAAACTTCTTAACTAGTATAGAACATTTAAAATGTTAAAATTTAAATCCTGTGTCACCACGTGTGGTAAGCCTAGATTACGTGTATTTACTCTAAACATGTGTACTACGTATTCATGAACTGCATTTATGAATTTCACGTTTACCTTACAGTTTGTTTTTTAGACTTCGTATTACATGATTTTACTTCTGAATTACTCAAATAGTTATAAACCACCCAACTCACTACTAAATTGCGTCTAAAAATATTAAAATGCATAAAAATATTAATTGTTAAATTGACTATACGTTGTTTTGTTGACCACGCATGTTTGTCTTTTGTATGTGTATTATTTACACACGAGATTTCAATTAATTGTCTATTTGAAGACTATGCATATAAGATATGTCACATGTTTCTCTCCACATGCAAAAAATTGGATAGATTTGGAAAAGCAAAACTTTTTTGAATATTTTCGGTTTTAATTTTTTAAATTGGCTAAATTAATTAATTTTCTAATATTTAATTAATCATTTATTATCTAATAATTATAATTACATTTTTTATTTCTTTTTTCGTTTTTACTGGTCAATGTGTAAAATTTGACTTCTCCGTCTATGAAACGTGTGGGCAACTAATAGAGAAATGAATATTTTTGAGTCACCTAGATTTGTGAAAATATCTAGGTAACAAATGCTTTACACTTTTTTTTTTTTTTCAAAGATTTAACCCAGTCATAACTTTTTTAGATAATCAAAGTAGAAAATTTAACAGAAAATAAATCGAATATGTGTGGAATTCAAATTAATTTAAAAAATAAATCATCTTAAAATTCAAATTAATCATGCATGTGTATAATGCATGATATGTGTGGAATGCGTGGAGGCAAAATGACAAAGATGTCTCTAGTATATAAAGAAAATTGAAAGTGATTGATGTATAGTACATACAAAATACGCATAAAAAATCTTTAGCGAATGGTAACAAATTTTTCTTGATTTTGAGCACAGTTTTGGTAACTTTCAACCAAAAAAAAAATGAAGAGGAAGGTAAATATAATACTTTCATTATGGATTTAGCCCAAATTTCATGTTTTTTCGGATATTTTTGGGCGTTTAAATGTAGGGAAAAAAAATCTAATTTTCAACGCTATTTGTGCTAAATTGGTACCTGATTTTAGGTTGTACTTACGTTATATTAGTTGCAAATTATATTTAGATGATTGTAAGAATCATTTGGTAAAGAAAAGTTATGATTTTGCTACAACATGATAACCACACGTGGTACTCATACACTTTATAAGAATGCGTACTAGCCAAGATTATAGATTACCGTTTAGTTTTTTTAGATTATGTGATTCAATAGAAGATTTATATTGTACTGTTTAAGTTACTTATTTCACAGTTTATATTATACATTTTCAGATTTCGATTTCATAGTTTATTGGCCTTTACCTTATATATGTTTCACATTAGCTTTGAATTTAACCATTAACATATCTTTCATTATAAAACTTACAAGAAAATAATCATATATATATATCAATATTCAACATATATATATATATATATATATATATATATATATATATATATATATATATATATACATATATATATATATGATAAAATTCTATTACCCCCATCAAATATATCAATATACCAATATTTATCCATATATATGCTAATTTTAGTAAACCCTCCGCAATTTCTTATAAATGTCACTAAGGTCTCAATGTAATGGCCCAAGGGTAGAACTGTCATTTTAGGTTCTAAATCCAAGGATAAAAGAGAGATTTCCTTGTTAGGAAAGAATTTGAGAGAGTTCAAGGGGTAGAAGAGTCATTTAGTAGCCTTTTGGGGCTTGGTTGTAGTTTCTGCACAAAGGTGGGTGGAAATAGAAATTTTCCACTTCACACACGACCGTGTGCCTAGGACACATGACCGTGTGTCTCACCTTTTAGCCATAAATTGTTTTATTTCTCAATTTGCGCAGATTTCAGCCTTCCAGCTTATTTCCTTCATTTTCTTTTCTTCTTCCTCAGCTCCAGTGAACCCTAGACTTCCAGAGAGAGATCCCCTAACAGCTCATCTTCAGATTAGAGATCCAGAAGCTTTCAGAGAGAGAGAGACCGAGCTTCTATGACGCGAGGTAAGTGTTTTCCTTACCTCTTTCGCTGAGTTTAGAACATGGTTGCTGTTTACAGTTATGGGAAACTTTATGTGTGCTTGTTGAGATGTTTCCAGCATGCTTGAGCTGTGTTATGATGGATGATGACATGATTGAGTGGTTTTTCCATGATTTACATGCGTATATATTGTATACATGTATTATATGCTCTATGTATGATATATGACGTGTTTGAGTTGATGAAATGATGATTAATTGCATGCTAGCAGCAGTAGAAAACTTGTATGTTTGATGATTTGGAGTGTGGAAGTGTTGGTGTGAGAATTTTTGGATTTTCAGACGTGATCTGTAGAATCTGTGTCTTGGATGCACGCCCGTGTGGCCTCTGTTGAACCCTTGTGGATTTTGATTGATGCAAAATGTATGTTAAAATATCTAATTGGTCCATGCATGTGTTGAACATGACAAAGAGGACCCAAAGTTTTTGTGCTGGCTGAAATCTGCAGGTGAACACGCCCGTGCTCAAACAAAGTAAAGCACACGCCCATGCAACAAGCCGCACACGCCCGTGCATTGAGGTGAACACGCCCATGCTGTGAAGAAATGGCACACATGACCGTGTGCAGAAGGACACACAGCCGTGTGTCAAGGCAAAAGAGCGCACACGCCCGTGTGCTGGGAGTAGGCACGACCGTGTGTCTAAAGGAAAATGACACACACGGCCGTGTAGCATTGACGCACGCCCGTGTGCAAGGCCAAAATGAAGTCGTGCGCTTTCCGTGTGCTCATCGTGCTGGCGACCCGTGCTTGCTTCTGGAATTTGGAGAAAAATAACACACGCCCGTGTGATGCAGAACGCACGCCCGTGCTAACACAAAATTGACCGTTGGAAAAGTGCAGAAAAAGGGAGCACGACCGTGCATCAAGCGGACACGCCCGTGCAACTTTCCAGAAATGCTCCAACGGCTCTCAAATCAGCTGCAACGGCTAGAATCTTCCATTCCCTATAAATTGAAGCTGATTTGAAGATTGAAGAGAGAGAGAATCAAGCCTAAAACTTGCATTTTTCACTCTCTAATCTCTTCTCCAAACTTCTCTCTCAAACTTACTTGTATACACTTAGAGAGAAACTTTGAGTGCTTATTGTAAATCAACCTTGTGAGAAAAATTATTGGTATTCCACAAACCCTTGGGCGCAATCCCGTGAAACTAGTGTTGGGGCGTAATCCCTGTTAAAACTAAGTTAAGGGCGCAATCCCTTGTATCAAAACTAGTGTTAAGGGCGAAATTCCCTTGTCAAAAAACTATTGTAACTTCGGGGTTGAAGTTAGTGGAAGAAAAGTCTTCAAGCGGGGTTGCTTGGAGTAGTGGACGTAGGAGGCATGGAGAAGCTCCGAACCACTCTAAAAATCGGCTGAACAATTTCTTTCCCTTACTCTCTTTATTTATATTTGCTTAGTCATTTAATTGTGCTTAATTGTTTTTATATATATGCATGTTGTGTTGGTTGAATAGGAAAGGAATTAAGATTTCAAAGATTTTTTAAATAACCTATTCACCCCCCCTCCCCCCCCTCTAGGTTATTTGCCATATTGTTTTTGGGGTTCAACATCTACCCCTAAGGGCTTTCTAAAACCTGGGATGCTACACTTTGTCTCATATTTTTACTAAATATATGTTATGTTATTACTAGATATAGGTTGGGATATTCTTTTTAATGAAATTACATTAACGAATAATACTTCTATACAAAAAAGTTATTCTTTAAAAAAAATATCTCTTAATGTGAGTATAAATATGAATTGAAACTATAGGCTATTGGGAAGTATTAAAAATTATTAAAGAGTTAGAAGCTGAGAGAAAGATAGAATGAAGCTCAACGAAAAGACCTCAAAGATGATGAAGCAATTTTTTTTAATCAATATGTATAAATAACACTACACTTGCAAAACTTCTAATAGAATTACATATACACATAGTTTTCGTACAATTTATAAACAAGAAAGATAGTCCATTTTGCATCTTACAAACAATAACAAAATGTTCAAAATATTAGATAAAATGTTTGATAATAGTATGTTGTGAGTAAAATTACTTTTATTATACTTTGAATTAAAATTTTCTATATTGCCTTCTTTTTTTTCTCGCTCATTTTATGTTTATTTGTATCTCTCTAACAAGAAAACTCATAAAAAAAAAAGTTATAATACTCAGTTATAATAAATTAATATAAGAAGTGGCACCATAAATGTTGTCACCATTCAATAGTTATTATCATGACATGAACAACAATAAAATGAGAGCACACAAAGTTATTAAATTTATAAGGATATTGAAGAGTTACTTTAGGATGGGTGAGTATAAAAATTGAAGCATATATGTTATTGTATATAGGAGGGTGAGGTTGTTGTTGATGATAATGATATGGTTGATGATGATGATGTCATATGTCATAGGGGGTTTCAACAATTAATTTTAATGAAAATCTTAGCATTGAACATGAAAGTATACGTGGTTTTTAACAAATAGAACGACCAAATTTTCTTGGTGGGCAATTTCACTAAGTGGTTGATGATAGTGTTTTCCAATATGATTCTGGTTAACATCATGTATCTAATAATCTGAAAACCGAATTTAAAAGACAATCAAATATTACAATATTCTATAAAAAATCGATTAAGACATGTCTTGACTTCAAAACAATAATAATAGTTATACAGTACTATTACTTTATTTGTCAGGTTATTTGAATAATATTTATATTTAAATATATATTTATTATATTTATCAATCGATAAAATCATTGGTTATTTTTTAATATTTAAGTGAATATTTAATTGTTTTAAATTTAATATCTGAAAAACTGTTATTTCGTCCACCCATAGGTTAAGCTCCAGCAGCACAGCATCCAATGTTCCGACACAAATTAAATAATAATTTTTGTTCGTACAATTGAACCTTTTTCACGTGGGTGGACCACTGGCCATCCAGAATTATATGTGAAGCTCCAGCAGCACAGCATCCAATGTTCCGACACGAATTAAATAATAATTTTTGTTTCGTACAACTGAACCTTTTTCACGTGGGTGGACCAGTGGCCATCCAGAATTATATGTATAATGAGATGATAGAAGCGGGCTGTGACAAGACCTGGGGCAAAGATTCCTTTACTGGATGTCGGCCCCACACACTTTTTTAAAAATTCTTTTTTTATTTTCAGAAACAGAGACCTTTTTTTAACATCCAATTACTCTTATACCCTTATCACTAATGGAATTCTTTTACATTAAATAAATAATTTTATATTTTATATTTTATATGTGATTCGTTTAAAAAGTATAAAATATAAAATATTAAAAAAGATTAGATATATGAAGATATCTGATATTATTTAAACATATTATAATAAGATTGATTAAATCTCTGAGTTTCTAATATGAAAAAACACATTGTAAATTATAAAGTTAAGAAGAAAATTTATAAAATTGAAGATTATTTTGACAGAGACTCAAGTCTTATACCAGAATATTATGAGAGGTAGCTCAACTAGCTGTTATCAGATATAGAGTGAGAAAATATGGTTTCACTATAATCCACGTCATATCCACCCTCATGTTCAGAGACATGTTTTTAAGGGATAACTTTTTTTTTGCATAAAACATTATCAATTAATATAATTTTATTAAAAAAATTATTACGACCTAAATCTAATATTAACATCATATACATTTTAAACACATAATCTATATTATTACATTAAATCTCTGATGTATATCATGATTCTTGTTACCATTATATGCGCAATAACATGAAGATCGAAATTCACGAATGGAGGGCGACCAAGAGATATATACAGGAGCTAACTTCAAAAAACAATAACAGGCTTTCTTCCAAAAGCTGAATATTATCTGTTATGATGTTTGAAAGGAATAAAATAATATAAACATTTTTTTATTATTAAAAGTCAAGTAAAATTTTGAAAGTAAAGAATAATCTTTATTTTTGTTCAGTGCGTAGTGGACCGCTGGTCATTCTCAATTATATAAGTAAAGAATAGTCTGTAAATTAATAATCTTTAAAAGTAAAGAATAAATTTCAGAGGGACCCTGACATATTTAATAATAGATTCAGATTAAATAAACAATTTTATATTTTAAACATGATTTAATTAAATTAATTTTAAAGTCTAACAAATAAAATATTAAATATATAGAAATATCCGATATTATTTAAAAATATTATAATCAGATTTATTAAATACGTGAGTTTCTGACACATAAAAGTGCGTTTTAATATAGAATTTATGAAAAAAATCTGTAAAATTAAAGAATAATTTGAGAGGAACCCACGTTATATTAGAATAGTCCATTAACTAAACATAATATAAAATTGAAAGGCCAAACGATGAATTCCCATTTAAGGTTTTCTGTAAAAGTAAAATTTTATCATTAACGAACAAATATTAACAGTGTTATTTTTTTATTAAAATTTTTAAAAATAATAAAATAAATTTTATAAAATATTATTATAATATTAAAATAAATTATAAAAAATTTAAAAATTAAAATAAAAAAGTCATGATGGTGGTAATGGCCGTCAAAAAATAAAGTTGATGACGGTGATAGTTGTCGAAAAGTAAACTAGATAGTTAGAAATAACTTTTTAGTTTAAAGGACAACTATGTTTAACTATTTTTGTCACAAATATGATTAAAAACGATAAAAAATATCAGTTTTGATTTCATTGGTTATTTTTCGATCATGGTTAATGGTGGAGGTGACCAAATTTGATCACCTCTGCCAAGCAGAGTGACCAAATCTGGCCACCTCTTAAGCTATGTGACTATTTTTAGTTACTTGGTTTTTTATATTATCAAAAATGGTGATTGTTTTATATATTTTTAAATTTTTTATTTAAATATTAAATTATGTTTTTATTTCAAATTTTTATAAAAATAATTTAATTATTTTATTAAAAATAATAAAAAATTGAATAAAAATGATCAATCAATAACTGTGTAAAGTTTTAAAAATTAGAAAATGAAATTTTTTCTTAAAAACGTTGGCGGGAATAAAGTCCTTTACCCTAATAGAAAAAGGCAAAAAATAGTTGAATTGACATTTGTGACTTAAAGTGTAGAAAAATATCATTCATTATGGCCAGCATTAT
Organism: Anacardium occidentale; assembly: GCA_026122585.1. NCBI lineage: Eukaryota > Viridiplantae > Streptophyta > Magnoliopsida > Sapindales > Anacardiaceae > Anacardium > Anacardium occidentale. The sequence continues at coordinate 108,352 of JAJEJH010000413.1, forward strand.
TTGACGCGTTTAAAACAGTTCATATCAAAATGGTAATTATCAATTATATTAAAAGATCTGGGCATTAAATCTTGCATTCCCATTTGTGAGTAAAAGTATTCTAGTTACACTTTGAATTCGAATTTTCCATTTTGTCCTCCTTTCATTTATCATTCATTTCAGTTTTGTTCATCTCTCTCTAACAAGAAAACCCATAAAAAAGTTAGAATTTTCATATTATAATAAATCAATATAAGAAGTGGCACTATAAATATTATCATCATTCAATGTAGATAATCGTGACATGAACAATAACAAGAGGAAAGCATAAAAAGTTGAGTTTATACAAATATTGAAGAGTTGTTTCAAGATTGGCACATCTGAGAATGAAGACATGTATGTTATTAAAAAAGAGATTAAGTTATCTCTACACAAATTGGTCAGAGTTTGAATTACTTATCTTATAAGTCCAAAACAAGATAAAATTAAGGACTTTAAACTCCAAAAAAGTTAAAGACTTTATTTTTAATAAGATTAATAAAAATAACATTTATGTATATTAAATACATCTTTGTTTTAATATTCATATAAAATTATATAGTTTTGAGATAAATGTATTTTTAAAAAATTTTAGAATGGATTTTATATTTGACAAAGTTTAGAGTTTTTAAAACTTTTATAGATTTATAAAATTTAAAACCAATAAAAGTACATATACTTTTTTAAATTTATATCTTTTATATTTCAAAACTATGGTAATTATATTTTTAAAAATATAAATATTACTTATTATAAATTGGTAAAATTATAAAATATATTTAAAATACATATAATTTTTTAAAAAGAATTTAAATCTATAAAAATATTTATATTTAAATTAAATATTTATTATAATATTTAAAAGAAAAATTGGTAATAAAGGACGCAAATTAAGTAGGTGGGAATTGTTCATTGCAATTGAAGCATTCTCACGTGAAGATGAAGTGGACCAGCGCGTAATTCTCAATTATTCAGATGATGGAAGCCAGCTGTGAGAGAAACTGGGGCAATGATTCCATTTTGGGGTGTCGGCCACTTCACTTCACATACTTTTTCAAAAATTCGCTTTTTAATTAATTTCAAAAACTGAGCACCTTTTTTTTATATCCAATTACTCTTATACCCTTAACACTAAGGGAATTCTTTCATAATAATGATTTTTTTTTTTTTTCCCGTAAACTCCTTCATAAGATAAATCATTGGGTGATCTTTGCTCGAACACTCAGAGTTTAACTATTTTAAATTTTAGATTTGGATTAAATAAGTGATTTTATAATTTTTACATAATTTAATTGAATTACATTTAAAATCTAACAAATAAACTATGAAAAAATATTATATATATAAAGACATCTAATATTATTTAAGAATATTATAAAAAAAAAACTGATTAAATTGATAAGTTCTTAATATATAAAAGTGCTTTTTAGATTATAAAATTCAGAAGAAAATCTGCAAAACTAAAGAACAGATTGAGAGGATTTAAAGGAATATGTATAGACTAAAAAAGTGGATTTAAAGGAAGTACTGTATTTATTGCACTAATTCCAGTCATGCAAATACATCCATAAATATGATAAATTTTTAATATATATTTTTATTATAATATTGAGATAAAATGATATATGTTTAGGATAAAATATAATTTTTAAAAATTTTAAAAGGATATTTTAAAATTGAAGAAAGAAGTTTATTGAAATTTAAAAAATCAAAGATAATTTTTAAAAATTTTTTAAAATAAGATAGAATAATATGAAAAGAAATTTTTATAATTAGAATAAAATTATTTGTTTATTTTTTAATAAGTTAAAAATAATATTTATATTTTAAATAGATTTAATTATAATATTTAAATAAAAATATTTAAATTTTTTATTATTAAAATTAATAATTAATTTTTAAGATTTATATGAAATTTAATTATTTTAAATTTAGTATACAAAAGTCTATTATTTGGTCAAACCAGGTGCAACTTGGTAAGTGCAGTATCGAATGTTTCTGTCGGTGACGCTGACACGTGATAATAGAAGCCAGCTGTCAAAACGACCGTGGCAACGATTCTTTTCCTGGATGCCGGCCCCATTTACTTTTTTTGACAATTCGTTTCTGGATTTTTCTTTTTTACGTCTGATTACTCTTGTATGCTTAACCCGAAGGGAATTCTTTTACGGCACGGACATGCGAGTGGGCGTTCGGTTTTTCAAATTAAGATTTGAATTAAATAAATAATTAAGTATTTTATATTTTATATATGATTTAATTAATTTAATTTTAAAATCTAATAGATAAAATAAAAAAGAAATATTAAATATCTAATATCATTAAAAAAATTATTATAATAAGATTGATTTTTTATGATATAAAAGGTTTGCATTATTTGACCTGCTAGAAACAATTTATGTCAATATAATAATTAATAAATTATATTGGACGGACTTGGGTACTGAACCTTGTATCTCTTTCACTTTCTTCGTTTCATATTCTCACTTCCAAAATACTCTTTTCAATTTATGTCACTTGAACCTTTCTATTTTTGAGTACCCAGAAAACATAGAATTTTAATAGAAAAATATATATTGCTTATAATGTACTAAAACAATAAAACTAATCCTATATTTCTAGTAGGTTTATTAGACCCTTCCATTCAAAGTCTAATAAATATTTCTGAGCTTACACTATTAAAAGTCCAACCAAATTATTACGTTATGAAATGTATTGAGCTATACACCAAATTGATCACAACAAGCCCAATCAAAATATTTATTGAACCATAATTTATCTATATTTTTCAAAACCAAAATAAATAATAATTAATATTATTTATTTTTATAAAATTAATTTTATTATTTATTAATTTTTTATTTAAAATAATAAATGCTTATTTGATCAGTTAAATTTAATAGATGACCATTAAATTTAACTATTAACTTTGATCAACAAATAATTATTTGGTTTTTTAAAAAATTAATAGGTCAGGTTTTGTTATTTAAGGAAACCTTAAATGGAAATAAGTTGCTTGGCCTTCTAGTAATAATGAGTTTATTATTTATCACAAATTTATAAAATTTCCATATTATAGTATGATGTTAATTGTTCAATTATTTCATGTTTAATTAAGATTTTTAAGTATAGTATAAGACTAAAGAATACAATTAACACAATTAAATTAATTTATAAATAACACTTGGCATTTTAAAACTCAAAGACTCACATAGTATATAGTACGATTAGTTTTTTACAACAACAAATTGTTTCGTAATATTATTTTTCAGTATGATTCTTCTATTTAAGTTTGTTGGATTTATGTAATAATCAAAAATCTTAGTTCATGTTTCTAATTTTTACTTTATAAAATAGAAGGTAGCTAATATTAAGACTCCTATAAGATAATTTCTTTCATTTTTCTCACTCTAAAGTGTTAGAGTGAGAGAATTGACAGTTTAGCACTTTAGCAAACAAGAAGAGAAATAAAAAAAAAGTTATAAAAGAGGTTAATGCTCTCAAGGTCATTAAAGTTTTCACTAATTGCAACTATGATCACTGAATTTTAAATTTATTTGTTGTTAGGTCACTGCAACAAAAACTAATACAGAAGCTGACGTGGACGTTGACAAGATGTCACGTCAGCATCCAGGTTAGCTTTTAATGTTTTAATGTTAACGTGGACGATGATTGGATGTCACATCAACAAAATGTCCACGTCAACAGCCGTTAAATATTTAAACGGATGAATAGTTGAGTGACTTAACGAAAAACAAAATCCAAAGTTCAATGATTTTTATGCAACGTTTAAACAAAAGTGAACGCATACGCAATTAGTGAATAGTTCAATGACCATGAGTGCATTTAACCCGATTTTCTAACTTAGGGCACCACATCCCGCTAAAAGATAATTGGTTAAATAAATTATAAATTTTTTAAATTGTTAAATGTTTTGTGTTAAAAACAAAATATAATGAATTGTGTCTAAAATTATATTATTACAATAATAGTTAGACCTAAGCCGAATTGGCTTAGATTTGAAGCCAACTTAACTTAATTTGGTTTATCTTTATATTGAATTTAAACTAAAAGGGTTGACTTATTTTTTAAATCAAATAGAATTCGACTCTATCTAATTTAATAGTCAGGCATACAATCAAATTGGTTTTAGAGTGACATGTAATTCGATTTGAGTTATGTTAAAAAATTATAAAAATGACATCTTTTTACCAATTATTGAGTAAAACATTGTCATTTTTTTCAGGAGTTATGAACTCGAGTTATAAACCCAAGTTATACACTTTTAAATTAAAGACCAAATTGAACTCGAGATATCTTTGACTTTGAGTCAACAAATTTAAGTCAAACTTGAGTCAAAAGATATATTGACTCGGTTCAATTTGTATTTAACTTTAGATATTAGGTCAAACTATTATAATATAATATTAGAAAGTTATAAGTTTACTGGGTAGTATAACCCAAGAATAAAACCATAACAAATTGTGTCTCTGACATAGACAACATCTTAATAATAAATCCAATTAACAAAATAAGATATTATAACTTTTCTAATAAAATTACATTAAGTGATATTTTTTTATGTAAAAGGATTGTCTTTTGTAGTTATACTATGAAGAAATCCTTAAACATGAGGATGGATATGAATTGAAACAATGACTCAGTTGATGAAGTAATGAAAATTGTTAAGTTGGAAGGTGAAAGGAAAACAAAGAGCAAAGCTCAACGAGAAGACCACAAGACCATAAAATATTTTCTTTGAATTAGTATGTATGAATAACACTGCACCTACAATTTTTTGATAGAAATGTACACACAACGTTTTTGTACAGTTTATAAACAATAAAACGACTCATTCTGCAACTTACAAACAACACAACGTTTATGCAAAACATTAGATGTAATATCTTACAATAGCATGTCATTTGTGAGTAAAAATACTCTTGTTACACTTTGAATTAAAATTTTTTATTTTACCCTCAATCCATTTTCGCCTATTTTAATTATGTTTGCCCGTTTTAATTATAAAAAGTTTGTAGTGCCATTTGAAACTTTAAACTAAGTTTTTTCAAATTTAATCAAATTAGAGATATCTTATAAAATTTTGATCACTCAACTGTTATAAAAATTAAAATTACACAAAAAAAAAAAAGATAACAAATTAGGATGAAAAATATTTTATTACAAAATATTAAAATTATAATATATTTTTTAAATATATCAATGAATATGATAAAATTTTAAAATATATTTTTATTACAATATTTAAATAAAATAATATATGATTAAGAAAAATATAATTTTTAAAATTTTAGAGGATTTTAAAAAATGAAAAGGAAGGTTTTTGAAACTTAAAAATATTAAAGATACTTTTAAAAAAATTTTAAAATAGATAAAAGAATTTGCAAAATTTTTAAAATAGAAAAAATTATTTATTTTTAAAATATTAAAAAATAATATTTATATTTTAGATAAAATTAATAATTAATTTTTAAAATGCACATGAGAATTTAATTATTTGAACACCGACACCGACACCGACACTGACACAAACACATGATAATAGAAGCCAGCTGTCAAAAAGACGGTGGCACTGATTCTTTTTCTAGGTGTCAGCCCCATTTACTTTTTTTAAAATTCGTTTCTGGATTTTTCTTTTTCACATCTGATCACTCTAGTATGCCCAACCCGGGGAATTCTTTTACGATGATGAGTGGGTGTTTTGGTATTTTAAATTAAGATTTGAATTAAATAAATACTTTATATTTTATATGCGGTTTAATTAATATGATTTTAGAATCTACTAAATAAAATAACTAAAAATTTAATATTATTAAAAAATAATTATAATAAGATTGATTTTTATGATACAAAGTATTAAAAAATATCATTTCATTGCTATTCATGTTACTTGACATGATAGAAACAATTTATATCGAAATAATAATTAATAATTAGGTCGAATGACATATTGTCATCTAAGGTTTTGTTTGATGATGTTGTTATTGTAACCATTTTAAAAGTCAAGTACTGATTTTTTTATTGTGAAAAGATCAAAATACTATTTATAAAATTTAATAATATTAATATAAAAATAAAATTTAATATAAATAATATTAAAAATAATAATATTTATTAAAATAATAATATTTATTAATAAAAATAAATAAATATTAAAAAAGCCACCACCATCGAAGAGATAGCTTTTTTAAATATTTATTTTATTATTATTAATATTATTAAAATTTATAAATAGTATTTTGATCTTTTCACAATAAAAAAATCAGTACTTGATTTTAAATATTTATTTTATTTTAAATTTATATTTTAATAAAATCTATCTTTAATTTTAATTTAAAAAGATAAAAATATTCAAATATTTAATTTTTAAAACTTTTATAGATGGCAACTAAAACCTTAGGTGTTAATATGTGATTCAACCTTAATAATTATATTAAACAGAGTTGGGCATTGTATCTCATATCTCCTCACTTTCTTTATTTCATATTCTTACTTGTAAAACACTCTATTCAACATTTCCTAGGGAAACATATAGATTAAGTCATAACACCACATGCAAATCTGTCATAAATTATTTGTTCAAAATGTGCATCATATTAATATTAGGTTTAGACCGTAACAAACTTTTTAATAAAATTATATTAATTGATAATATTCTCATGCAAAAAAAGTTGTTCTTAATAAAAAAAATCTTTAATCGTGAACATAGACATGAGTTAGAACAACAATTCATTGAGAAATACTAAAAATATTTGAAGAGTTGTAAGTTGAAAAAAAAAAACAAGACAAAACGTAAAACTCAAAAAATAAACCTCACGACAAAGAGTGAAACTCAATAAAAATATCATAAAGGTTGGAAGTTATTAGATTATAACTGTTTTTTAAATTTTAATTAATTTTTAAATATTTTAATGTTATATTAATGTTTTTTATATTATAATTATTTTTATTAAATCAATTTATTATTTAATATTTTTAAAAATTTTATTTAAAAAATAATACTATTTTTAACAATATAAAATTTATTTTAAAATTTTAAATTTAATCATTAATTTTAATTAAAAGATTAGTATTTAATTTTTTTAAAATTAATAAAAAAATTTTATTATTTAAACAATCTTCGATGCGAATAAGTTGTTTGGCCTAGGGTTAAATTCAAGCTAAATCGAACGTGAACAGACACATATTCGTATTCGGATTTGTTTCGTACTGTTCAGATTCAGATTTGTATCCGTCGAATATTTTATAGCGTTGTTCGTATTCGTATTCGATTCATATAATTAAGTTTGTATTCGGTTAATATTCATATTCGTATTTGATTTGTATAATTCGTTTTTATATTTATTAAAAATTATAATTAATACAAATAATTAATAAAATCTAATTAAAAATTTTTTATTTTAAGTTCGGATTTGTGTTTGTATTCGGTTTGTATAATTCGTATTTAGACTCGTGTTTACTGAATTTTAAAATTGTAATTCAGGTTCATATTTATGTTTCGATTTATTTTAGATTTATTTAAATTAAATTTAAAAATAAATTTAAATATATTCGATTTAAATAAAAATTTGATTGACAGTAAAATGCAAATAAGTAGGTGTTTAATTTTTTCAACATTAATCCAGCTGCCATTTACAGACAAATTAAATGTCGGCTCCACATGCTTATGAATGTACTCATTGATATTAATTATATTGGAAAGAGATGGGCGTAGAATCTTCTCTCTCTTCAGCCTCTTCGTTTCATTCCTATTCTTACCTGCGTAGACTGTGTGTTGGTTGCTTCAACACTTACCAGCTCTGCTTCTGAGAGAAACATACAGATCAAGCCATCAACCTCTAATTACACTTGTTCTAAACCTTCCCTTATAATTATTTTCTTTTAACTGTCTATTGTTTCAAATTACTTCCTTTTTTTTTATAATTTTCTGTTTTTTTCAGTGATCTATTTGCTTCAAGCTAGAATTTGTTCATTGACCATTTCCCTGAAATTTTTGAAAAAAAAAAATGTCCGTTCTAGTTTTTTTAGTGATCTATTTGCTTCAAGCTAAACTGCTTTCATTGAGGATTCGCTCTTAAAAACTTTGACTTTAATAGTTGTTTGTTGTTCGTGTCTTCCTCTTTTTATGTTTCATTCTTATCTTTTTCTGTTTTCTTTTTTCCCCTGTTTTCATTATTAATTGGCCTGGCTTTTATTCTCAGTGTAAACCTAGATTTTATTTATTAAGCTTTCCTCTTAAACATTTGCTGAATTATTTGGTCACATAATATTGTCCACTTCTTTTTCTTCTTTTCCCTTGCTTCCTAAGTACCCCATAATTGTAGCTTTACTTGAAAACAAAAGAGAGAGAGAGAGAGAGCAAGAGGGAGAGTGTGTGTGTGTCTGTTCAAGTGCTTTTCAGCAATGGCTGAAAAAATAGCCCTCAGTGCTGCTGAGGAAGTTGCATCAAAAGCTACAGATTTGGCTTTTGATTTTCTTAAACAGCAGATATCTTATGTGTTCGAGTACCAGAGATACGTCAACGACCTCAAAAAACAAATTGAGGATCTCAGAGATAAAAGAGAAACGGTGGAGAAACCTGTGCAGTCAGCTCAAAGACAGGGGGATGAAATCTATGAAATTGTTAAGAAATGGCTGAGTGCTGTAGATGACTTCACAGAAAGGGTAGCAAAAGCCATCATTGAGGAGGAAGATAAAGCAAGTGATGCTGGCTGTTCCTTGCCATGTCCTAACTTGATTCAACGTTACAAGCGTGGAAAGAAAGCAGTGAAAGCCGCAAAGGAGGGTGCCGATCTGCTGGCAGCCAACTTTACTAGCGTTTCCTTCCGTCCTGCTCTACAGAGGACAGAATCCTTGTATGGTAGAGGCTATGAGGCCTTCGATTCTAGAGAACAAGCTTTGCAGGAAATTACAGAGGCATTGCAGGATGTTAGTGTTAACAAGATTGGGGTGTATGGGATGGGAGGTGTGGGCAAAACCACATTAGTGAAAAAAGTAGCTTGGCAGATGAAGGAAAAAAGGTCGTTTCAAGAGGTGGCCATTGCTGAGGTAACACAAAGCCCAGACTACAAAAAAATTCAAGAGCAACTTGCTTCCGATTTAGGCTTGGAATTCAGGCAGGAGGACAGTGAATATCAGAGAGCCCGCCGACTGCGGTACAGGATAAAGAAGGAGACGAATTTACTTATTATATTGGATAATGTCTGGACAAAAGTTGACTTGGATGCAATTGGAATTCCTTTCGAGGATGCTACGAAAGAAAGAAAAGATGATAAGGCCAGGCCGTGCACAGTGTTGTTAACTTCTAGAAATCGGGATTTGTTAGGCAAAGATATGAAGACTCAGAAGGACATATTCATTCGTCCTCTATCCGATGGAGACGCACGGAATTTGTTTTGGAAGATTGCAGGTGTCTCTGCAGAAAGCTCTGAACGTCGTTCTGTAGGAAATGAGATAATTACAAAATGTGCAGGTTTACCGCTTGCTATTTCAACAATTGCAAATGCCTTGAAAAGTGAGGATCTTCACGCTTGGAAATGGGCCTTGGCTGAATTAAAAAGATCTAATCCAAGACATATTCTAGATATGGATGAAACTTTGTATTCAACTTTAGAGCTCAGTTACAATTTTCTGAAAAGTGAGGAAGTTAAATCACTATTTCTGCTTTGTGCTCTAATAGGTCGTCCTGGTGGTAGGGTGTCCCTTAATGACCTATTAAAATATAGTATTGGCTGGAATTTGTTTGGAGACGTTTATACATTGGAAGAAGGAAGGGATAAATTGCGGACGTCGATAGATCGTCTAAAAGCTTCTTCTTTATTGATGGATGGTGACTATGGCAATAGAGTTAAAATGCACGATCTTATTCATGCTGTTGCTGTATCGATTGCATCAGATAAGAGGATGTTTAATATTCAAAATTTCACCGGCTTTGGGGAGAAAATATCAAAAGATCCAACTGCTATATCTTTGCCCTATACAGATTGTGATGAGCTTCCTGAAAGGTTAGGTTCCTCCAAACTTGAGTTCTTCTTCATACGTACGGGAAATCTCTTCCTACAAATTTCAAATGCTTTTTTCGAAGAGACAAAAGAACTCAAAGTTTTAGATCTTAGCGGATTTAAATTCTCGTCATTACCTTCATCCATTTCCTTCCTAAATAATCTTCAAACATTGTGTTTGGACTCCTGTCAATTAGGGGATATAAAAATAGTCGGAGAGCTAAGAAAATTAGAAATTCTTAGCTTGTTGCGATCTGATATTGAGCAGCTGCCTGCAGAAATTGGACAATTGACTCGGTTGAAATTGTTAGATTTGAGCAATTGTTCAAACTTAAAATACATTGCACCAAATGTCATCTCCTGTTTGTCTCATTTAGAAGAACTATATATGGACAACAGCTTCGATCATTGGGAAGTTGAAGGAATGGATTATCAAGGACGAAGAAATGCTAGTCTTGGAGAATTAAAAAGGTTGTCTAACCTAAAAGCTTTACATCTTCATATTCAAGATGCTCGAGTCATGCCACAAGACTTGTTCTTCAAGAAATTGAAAAGTTATAAAATATTTATCGGACATAAATGGAAGTGGTCTCGTAAATATGACATTTCAACTTCAAGAATGTTCAAACTAAAAAAAGGTGATTGTATTTATTTGGGACAAGGGATTAAAAGTTTATTAGAGATGACTGAAGATCTCTCTCTAACGGAAATGTGTGGAGCTAGATATATTCTTTATGAACTTGATGTGGATGGCTTTCCACATTTAAAGCATTTGCATGTAGAGGACAGTCTTGATATTTTATATATCATGAGCTCAGATGTTTGGAAACTGGCCTTTCCCAAGTTGGAGTCCTTGATCCTTTGTAATTTGATTCAATTGGAGAAGATATGTCATGGTCAACTCAATGCAGGGTCTTTCAGCAAATTAAGGATCATAAAAACAGAAAAATGCGATAGATTGGAGTATCTCTTTGCATCCTTCATGGCAAAAAACCTTTTGCAGCTACAAAAAGTTGAAGTGACCGATTGCAAGAAGCTAAAAGAGATATTTTGTGAAGAAAGTAATGATCATGGTGTTGAAATTGAGGCAAATGATGATGAGATTTTGCTTGATGGATTGTGCTCTTTGACACTACAACGCCTACCCAAATTCATAAAGATCAGCTCTGACATGAGGGTATGTTTTGTATTTTTTATCTTTCATTTTATTTTATGTAAAAAGGAGTATTCTTAATAGTTCTTAAGTTATGTTTAAGGATAATATTTGTTTGTACAGGTTGTTTTTCCAAGATTGGAGAACTTGAAAATGTGTTCAATTAATTTTGAGAATACATTGCTTGAACAACGTCTGTCAATGTTTTCTTATAGTCGTTGCTTAAAAAGCTTAATTGTGGAGAAGTGTAATGGCTTGAGATTTTTGTTTTCATCTTCTATGGTCCAAAGTCTTAATCAACTTCAAAAGCTTGTGGTGAGGGATTGTAACTCAATGGAAGTAATAGTCGACTCAAAAGGAGTAGGAGAAGAAAAGACAATTGATATGAGTTTTCCTAAGCTATTTTACATGAAGCTTGAACTCCTACCAGAACTCACAAGTTTTGGCATAGGGAATTTAATTGAATTCCCCTCCTTAAAAGAACTCCACATTGAGCGTTGCTCTAATTTGAAGACATTCTTCAACCAATCATTTTATCCAGAAACGATGATAGAAGAGCCCGAAGAAGAGATGAACTCGGATAACGACTTTATTGATAAAATTCCGCTCTTTAACAATAAGGTAATTAGTTTATTCTTGATAGTAAAAAATTATGTTGCGGACAACTTGCTCATTGTGAGTTTAGGGGTGTTTCATACCAAAATATTAACATCATGAATTGTTTGCTGCAGGTTGCTTTTCCACGCTTAGAGGAGATGGTGCTCTTACACTTGGATAACTTGCAGCTGATATGGCACAACCAGAAACTTCATCTGGAATCGTTTTGCAAACTAAAAGTAGTGAGAGTGGAATCCTGTAAAAAGTTAGTGACTATTGTTCCACCTAATTCTCAAGGACATATCATCTTTCACAATCTTGAGATATTGAGTGTTGAGAAATGTTGGAGTGTGAAAAGTCTCTTTCCAGTTTCTACCGCCATTGGTCTCTTGCAACTTAAAAGGCTACGGATAATTTCATGTGGGTTGGAGAAAATTGTTTATGAGGAGAATGGTAACGTGGCCCCAACATTTTTGTTTCCAAAATTAACATATATCTACCTTAAGGACTTGCAGGAACTCAAATGTTTCTACCCGCGGTTGCATGCAATAGAGTGGCCAATGCTAACAAGTTTGGGTGTATATAATTCCAAGAAGATAAAAGCATATGCTTCTGAACTTCCTAGCTTCCAAGCCAGAGAAGGGGAGTGGCAACCTGCCCTTTTTTTGTTAGAAAAGGTATGATTTCAATTTCATCTATATTGACTCACAAATAAAGCATCTTTACATTATCTAGGTTGATTTTATCATCATCTCTTGTATTAGGGGTTGCCTTTTTGTATGATTGGTGTACAACTAAGTGTCCAGCACAAAAGACAAGCTCAATAAGTGGAGGAACTCCTTCGGTTTACCAATTGATGTTTGTTAGATAACACTTGGGCTTAAAAATGTAGTGCACCAACTCAAAATTAAGATTTGAGAATTAGGCAGGAGTCAATTTTAATTTCCGGTTTATAAGTTAGATATTAATGTTTCTATTGCAAATGAAAATAAATTAAGAGGTACTTTCCTTTTGCTCGATTATAATTAATTTGTTTGTCTCAATAAATCTGTTGAGTTAATATAAATTAATCACCTGAATGTTGTAGCAGCAAGATATTTTTCGTTTTGTTGATTATAAATTGTTGTTCATTTATGTAATTCTTGTTCAATGTGTAATTCACTACCTAAGATATTTATTTAATTAACAAGGCTAAAAGACCTATTCTCAGCCAATATTTGTTGAAATAACAAAATCTTATCCATTAAGTCTAAAAAAAAAAAAAAAAAACTCCCATCTATCTATTAAATTTTTTATAAAATTATTGAAAAAATAAAAATAATCTCAAATTAAATAATATTTTATTCTTAAAATTTATTAAATATTTTACTTTAATTTGTATTATTTAAAAATAAAAATAATAAAAATTTTGTTACTATAAATATAGATGGAGTTCAATGATAAATAATTATATATATAGATTAAATTATATTTTTTAAAAAAGTTTAGGAGGTTTTTGACATTCAGAAAAAATTTTGGGTGTTTTTTGAAATTTAAAAAAATTGATCTATTTTTGGAATTTTTAAAATTTCAATTTGTCTCTCAATAGTTTAAAAAATGATAATTATATTTAAAAAATACAAGTTGGGGTCTTTGGAGGGGGGGGGGTGGGGAAGATAAATATTTTATTACAAACTACTGAGATTATAATATATTTTCAAAATATATGAGTAAATATGATAATTTTTACTCCAATATATGAAAATTATTTACTTTCCTTTGCAAGTTAGAAAAATAGCATTTATATCTTAAATATATCTCTATTATAATATTTGAATAAAATGATATATGTTTGAGGTAAAATATACATTTTTACAAATTTTTGAGTTTTTTTAGATTTGAAAAAATATGAAGTGTTTTCTAAAATTTTTAGGTAGGTTTTTTGAAATTTGAAAAACTTTGAGGTGTAAATAGCATATTATAAACTATTATGGTTAAAACAAAAAATAAAACTGTCTATAAACCTTTACTAAGTTTGAAAAATGATATTTGTAACCCTTATACATTTATACCATTATATATAGGTAAAAAAACATTAATATTCTTTTATCATTAGAATTAATAATTAGCTTTAGCTTATATATATAGGTTTTGTCCTTTCAACAAATTTGAGTGAAAAATAGTCTTTTGGCCAATTAATAATTTTAAATTTATAAATTAAGTAATCAGTTAGAGAAAGATAATGACTAAATAAGTTGCTTACATTATTAACCATTTTTTTAAAATTAAAATTTGGCTAATGAAAGTAGATAAGACTTTTGCCTTCCATATTAAAGATCTGGTTATATAAGTTTGTATTTGCTTATATTTATAACATATGACATTTGCACCGTTTACATATAAAAATCTTAGTTATTTATTTATGCATTGTGGTCCACAAGTTGATGAGTGAATGGTTACACCTAGTTGTTTACTTGTTCATGATGTTTAGGTCATGCCAAATCTAGAAGGGTTGGGTTTAGACGCTCATAACTTCAGATCGACATTCCTCTGCAGTGATCTAGTTGAGAGCTTCGGCAAACTTAAATTACTTTGGCTAACTAACTTTGATGATGGACTTGTTGCCTCTCTGTTTGATTTCCTTAAAAAATTAAATTGTTTGGAATCACTTGTTTTTAGTGATAGTAGTTTCAAAGAGCTTTTTCCCTATGAACAAGGACATATACGGAAACAAGATTTCCGAGGGGACATAGTTCTTCAGAATCTTCAAGGATTACATGTAAATTCATGTCCCTGTTTGACAATTTTAATGCCATCCACAACGTTTTGCAAAAATCTTAAAACATTGAAGGCAGCGAATTGCGATAGATTAGCCAAGGTACTAACATGCGAAGCGGCCAAAACTCTTGCCAATGTCAAAGCAATCATAATAAGTAAGTGCAAGTTACTGACAGAGGTAATAGCGAACGAGGGAGACAAAGAAGAAGAGATTGTTTTTGTTCAATTGAAAGTGTTGGAGCTTTGCTGTTTATCAAGCCTCACATCCTTCTGTTCAGCCAATTATTCTTTCAAATTCCCTTGTTTGGAGCAAGTTATTGTGATTCAATGCCCAAAACTGAACATCTTTTCTCAAGGAAAGTTAAGTACACCATTGCTAAAGAAAGTACAACTGACACAAGGAGATGATGATCAAAACTATTTGTGGAAGGATGATCTCAATTCTACCATCCAACAGATGTTTATGGATATGGTAATTAATCTTTCCGAACCTTTATTTTCCTTTTACGGCTTTAATATTAATAAATCTTATTATAAATATATTGCTGTATTATTTTTCTCATTTTGTTGCTATTATACATTCACGTATATATATTGCATATGCTCTTTGCTTCCTGTCTAGTAAGTAGCAGCACAAGATTTAGACATTTCATGGATTTATGTCTAAATTTTGGCAGGTTTGTTGATGAGTTTGAGGAAGAAAATTTTGTCACAAGAATGTGAAGCTTGTTGATTAGGAGTTAATACATTATTCTAAAAAATCAATATTAATATGAATTCTTATTGTTAACTTTACATAACTTTCTTTGTTTTGTCCTTTAAAAATCAAAATCGTGACTTTGAATATTTAATACTCTCTGAATTCTTCAACTTGAAAGAAAAATAATGGAATGACCAACTACCAATTGACATATTTTGGAATTTAAAGTTGTTGGTGGTGGATACATTTTCAAATATATCAAGTGGTATTCCACCCAGTGTGTTACGCCACTTCAAAAATCTGGAAATGTTGGATGTAAAGAGTTGTGAGCCATTAGAACAAGTGTTTGCCTTGGAGGAAAATCAAGAAGAAACTTTAGGCTTACAGAAATTGAAATCATTGAAAACTGAGAATTGCAAGAGCTTGAGATGCATATTTACTCCATGTGTACTGCTGGATCTTGTTCAACTCAAAGAGATAGAGGTGAAAAATGTTATTTAGGGTTATATCATAATTTGGAAAAATGAAATAGTGGAAATAAAATGATAATTTGACTTTCTTAATTTTTTGTTTATTAATAGAATTTGATTTTGGATGAGAAAGTGTTATCTATGTTTGATTTTGTGTGAAAAAAATGTTATTTACACAACTAGAGGTGGAAAAGGGTTTTAAGGCCAAACCTTATGGTGGAAACTGTAATTTGCTCTTTTAAATATTACAACAAATAGATATGTTTATTTGTAATATTAATTGGGATATGGAGTATATTATAATTTGTATTTTATCATAGAGATCGCTAAAAATCAGGACTACAAGAGCACCATCTTCTTGAGCCCTTATACCTTGGTTTAATTTTTATGAGAACCATTTATAACTCTCACAATGCACTTTTGTTTTCAAATCCGGTTTCAATTTGTATTTAGATAGATGAAGCTAAACGATATAAATTGCACGCAAAAAGAATATTATAATTTTGTAATTTTTCTTGTTAATATATATACAGGGTTACCTGGTGACTATTTTGGTTGCTCCCTGTCCAACAAGTAGCAACATAAGATTCAAATTGTTCCATGCTCTTTCTTGCCCAACTTTCACTACATGAACATTCATTTTGTTATATAAGCTTAAAATACTCTGGTCTAGTCTCTCAAAATTTAAAATATTGATTTTTAACCCAATATTTTGGATTGTACAGATTGGTTTTCGCAGCATGGAATATTTGAAACTCTCTGAATTCCCCACATTAAAGGAGAAAATATGGAATGACCAATTGCCTGCCAGCGTTTTCTTCAATTTGAAGTGGCTAGTATTGGATGAGGTTTTTAATATGTCAAGTTCGTTTCCATCCCATGTGTTCTACCATTTCAAAAATCTGGAAACGTTGGAGGTAAGAGATTGCCATTCATTGAAAGATTTATTTGATATAGAAGGACAGACATTGAAAAACAGGGAGGAAGAAATTTTGGGCCTCAACAAGCTGAAATCACTAAAAGTTCACAATTGCGGCAGCTTGAGATATATATTTACTCCTCCTATAATCTTGGGCCTTGATCGGCTTCGAGAGATTGAAGTAAAGGATTGTGATTTGATTGAAGAAATCATTACAAAGGATGAAGGAAATAAGGCAGCCATTGATAGAATTTTTTTCCCTGAGCTGAAGTCCATTGTTCTTGAGGCATTGCCTAACTTGGCTAACTTCTATTCTGGAACTGATGATCTAGACTGTCCCTCCCTGAAAAGTATTACTATAGCCAAATGTCCGCAGATGGAGACATTTGTTTTCACTGATTTGAGGGAGAAGGACTATTCTGAGCATACTGCAGCTCTTTTCAGCGAAAAGGTTGGGTTTTCTTAAATAATTTTCTTTTATTTTGCAATAAGAATTTTCATTCCCAGAAATTTTTTGCCTTCAAAGTTGCCCCAACAGGTAGAAAATTTCTTTCTATGCATAGGTGAAAGAAGTTTTCTATTAGCTAGTTTTAATTTTGATATTGTGCTCAAAAATCTTTGTTATCATTGTCTAAACTCAAAATATTACTGTTATGATTCCATTCCCTATGAAATTTAAGATATGATTAGGTTTGACAGCTTTTCAACCCTGCTAAACACTTCTTGGTTCTGAATCATATATGAATGCCCCAAAGTAACATCATGAATTGTTTGCTGCAGGTTGCTTTTCCACGCTTGGAGGAGATGGTGCTCTTACACTTGGATAACTTGCAGTTGATATGGCACACCCAAAAGCTCTATGGGGAATCCTTTTGCAAACTAAAGGTAGTGAGAGTGGAATCCTGTGAAAAGTTAGTGACTATTGTTCCATGTGATACTCAAGGACATATCGCCTTTCACAATCTTGAGACATTGACGGTTAAGAATTGTTGGAGCATGAAAAGTCTCTTTCCCGTTTTTACCGCCATTGGTCTCGTGCAACTTAAAGCTCTACGGATATGTTTTTGTGGGTTGGAGACAATTGTTTCCGAGGAGAATGTTAACGTGGTCCCAACATTTTTATTTCCAAAATTAACAGATATTCATCTTGAGGATTTGGAGGAACTCAAATATTTCTACCCGCGGTTGCATGCTATAGAGTGGCCAATGCTAAGAAGTCTGCGTGTGTATGGATGCAAGAGGATAAAAGTATATGCTTATGAATTTCCTAGCTTCCAAGCCAGAGAAAGGGAGTGGCAGCCTGCCCCGTTTTTGTTAGAAAAGGTATGATTTCGATGTCATCCATATTGACTTACAAATGAAACATCTTTACATTATCTAGATTGATTTGATCATCATCCCTTGTATTGGGGGTTGCACTTTCTGTATGATTAATTGGTGTACACAAAATATCTAGCACAAGAGAAAAGCCCAGTGGGTGGAGGAATGCCTCCCACATATAAGCAAAAAGATCTTTTGTTTACCAATTGACGTATGTTAGATAACAATTGGGTTTAAAAACGTAGTGCACCAACTCAAATTCATGATTTGAATTAGATGTTCGCCAATTTTAATTTCCAGTTCGTAAGTCAGACATTAATGTTTCTATTACAATTGAAGAAAGTTAACGAGTAATACTAGTTGCACATGTTATAAGCCTTTTTTTTAAATTAAATTTTGGCTCATAAAAGTTTATAAGACTTTTTCCTTGTATATTTTCATTTACAGCAATATAATTTACATTATTTCCAGATTAAAGATCTGATTAAATATATTTTTACTTGCTTATAATTAGATGTATATAACATGTGACACTTGTACCTCTGTTTACAAAAAATCCTAGTTATTTATTTGTATTTGTGACTGCTCACAGCTACTTACTTATTCAGGTCATACCAAATTTAGACGAGTTGGGTTTAGACGCTCATGATTTCAAATTAACCTTCCTGTACAGTGATCTAGCTAAGAGCTTTGGCAAACTTAAAACACTTTGGCTGGGTAACTTTGACGATGGATCTGTTGCTTCTCTGTTCGATTTCCTTCAAAAATTAAATTGTTTGGAAACACTTGGTTTTAGTGATAACAGTTTCAAAGAGCTATTCCCCTTTGAGCAAGGACGTATATGGAAACAAGATTTCCCAAGGGACACGTTTCTTCAGAATCTTCAAACATTGGAAGTGAGTTATTGTCATTGTTTGACAATTTTAATGCCATCCGCAACATCTTTCAAAAATCTGAAAACTTTGGAGGCAGGCGATTGTCATGGATTAACGAAGGTACTAACATGTGAAGCAGCCAAAACCCTTGTCAATCTCACAAAATTGAGAATAAGAGACTGCAAGTTAGTGACAGAGGTAATAGTAAACGAGGGAGATAGAGTGGAAGAGATTGTTTTCGGCCAATTGAAAGTTTTGGAGCTTTACCGTTTATCAAGCCTGTCATTCTTCTGCTCAGCCAATTATTCATTGAACTTCCCCTGTTTGGAGCAAGTTATTGTGAATCAATGCCCAAAATTATATACCTTTTCTCAAGGAGTGTTAAGCACACCATTGCTTCAGAAAGTGCAGCTGGAGGAAGAAGATGAAGGGCAAGATTATTTTTGTAAAGATGATCTCAATTCTACCATCCAACAAATGTTTGCGGATATGGTATTTACTCTCTCAGAAAATCTTTGCTTTATTTTTTCATTTACAGCATTGCCATATATATATATATATAAAAAAACTATCCATTAATTTAAAAAAAAAAAAAAATTACTTTGCATAACAGGCTAAGGTTTTAAATATGATAATTTAATCTTTAAAAATGTTTAAAAAATCATAAATTAATTTCTAAGATATTTTAAAAGAATCATATATTTTGAAAATACGATATGACTTCAATAGTTATATAATATTGTATTTACACTCATAATTTGTTGTATTATGTTCAATTCTTTAAATGTATAACTGTTATTTTTTAAATTATCAGGAGTAGGTTCATATGTCAAATTTTTCAAAAAGACACCAAACTTTCCTTTTATAAATATAATGCAGTACTATTTGTTTGTTTTGTTGCTACTATACATTCATGTATACATATTGTCTATGTTTTTTGCTTCCTGTCTTGTAAATAATCACATAAGATTCAAATCGTTCCATGGATTCATGTCTAAGTTTTCGTGGGTTTATTAATGACCTTCACATATGTTTTTTTTTTTTTTTTGCATTACTAGTTGGGGGAATAAAATTTTATTACAAGAATGTAAAATTTGTCGATTAGGAGTTAATACATAATTCCCAAATTTCAATATTAATATGAATTCTTATTCTTAACTTTTAGGTAATTTTCTTTGTTTTGGCCCCTTAAAAATCAAAATCATAATTTTACCTTGTTTTAATTAATTACTATTTTCGGTTTTATAGGTTGGCTTCCGTGACTCTAAACATTTAACACTCTCTGAATTCTCCAACTTTAATGAAAAAATATGAAATTATCAATTACCAATTGAGATATTCAAGAATTTAAAGTCACTAGTACTGGATAAATTTTCAGACATATCAAGTGGTATTCCACCCAATGTGTTATGCCACTTCAAAAATCTGGAAATGTTGGATGTAAAGAGTTGTGAGTCACTAGAACAAGTGTTTGACCTGGAGGAAAATCAAGAAGAAACTTTAGGCTTACAGAAATTGAAATCATTGAAAACTGAGAATTGCAAGAGCTTGAGATGCATATTTACTCCTTGTGTACTACTGGATCTTGTTCAACTCAAAGAGATAGAGGTGAAAAATGTTATATAGGGTTGTTTCATAATTTTGAAAAATGAAATAGTAGGAATAAAATGATAATTTCACTTTCTTAATTTTTTATTTATTAATAGAATTTGATTTTGTGTGAAAAAATGTTATTTACATCAACTAGAGGTGGAAAAGCGTTTTAAGGCCAAACCTTATGGAGGAAAATGTAATTCGCTCTTTTAAAAATTACAACAAATAGATATGTTTATTTGTAGTATTAATTGGGATATGGATTATATTATAATTTGTATTTTATCATAGAGATCGCTAAAAATCAGGACTACAAGAGCACTGTCTTCTTGAGCCCTTATACCTTGGTTTAATTTTTATGAGAACCAATTTTAACTCTCACAATGCACTTTTGTTTTCAAATCCGGTTTCAATTTGTATTTAGATAGATGAAGCTAAACGGTATCAATTGCACGCAAAATGAATATTATAATTTTGTAATTTTTCTTGTTAATATATATACAGGGTTACCTGGTGACTATTTTGGTTGCTCCCTGTCCAACAAGTAGCAACATAAGATTCAAATTGTTCCATGCTCTTTCTTGCCCTACTTTCACCACATAAACATTCATTTTGTTATATAAGCTTAAAATACTCTGGTCTAGTCTCTCAAAATTTAAAATATTGATTTTTAACCCAATATTTTGGATTGTACAGATTGGTTTTCGCAACATGGAATATTTGAAACTCTCTGAGTTCCCCACATTAAAGGAGAAAATATGGAATGACCAATTGCCTGCCAGCGTTTTCTTCAATTTGAAGTGGCTAGTATTGGATGAGGTTTTTAATATGTCAAGTTCGTTTCCATCCCATGTGTTCTACCATTTCAAAAATATGGAAACGTTGGAGGTAAGAGATTGCCATTCATTGAAAGATTTATTTGATATAGGAGGACAGACATTGAAAAACGGGGAGGAAGAAATTTTGGGCCTCAACAAGCTGAAATCACTAAAAGTTCACAATTGCGGCAGCTTGAGATACATATTTACTCCTCCTATAATCTTGGGCCTTGATCAGCTTCGAGAGATTGAAGTAAAGGATTGTGATTTGATTGAAGAAATCATTACAAAGGATGAGGGAAATAAGGCAGCCATTTATAGAATTATTATCCCTGAGCTGAAGTCCATTGTTCTTGAGGCATTGCCTAACTTGGCTAACTTCTATTCCGGAACTGATGATCTAGACTGCCCCTTCCTGAAAAGTATTACTATAGCCAAATGTCCGCAGATGGAGACATTTGTTTTCACTGATTTGAGGGAGAAGGACTATTCAGAGCATACTGCAGCTCTTTTCAGCGAAAAGGTTGGGTTTTCTTAAATAATTTTCTTTTATTTTTCAATAAGAATTTTCATTCCCAGAAATTTTTTGCCTTCAAAGTTGCTCCAACTGGTAGAAAATTTCTTTCTATGCATAGGTGAAAGAAGTTTTCTATTAGCTAGTTTTAATTTTGATATCGTGCTCAAAAATCTTTGTTATCATTGTCTAAACTCAAAATATTACTGTTATGATTCCATTCCCTATGAAATTTAAGATATGATTAGGTTTGACAGCTTTTCAACCCTGCTAAACACTTCTTGGTTCTGAATCATAGATGAATGCCCCAAAATAACATCATGAATTGTTTGCTGCAGGTTGCTTTTCCACGCTTGGAGGAGATGGTGCTCTTACACTTGGATAACTTGCAGCTGATATGGCACTACCAAAAACTCCATGCGCAGTCCTTTCACAAACTAAAGGTAGTGAGAGTGGAATCCTGTGAAAAGTTATTGACTATTGTTCCATCTAGTACTCAAGGAAATCTGACCTTTCATAATCTAGAGAGACTAACTGTTGAGAATTGTTAGAGTATGAAAAGTCTCCTTCCGGTTTCGACGGTTACTCATCTTGTGCAACTTAAAGATCTACGGATATGTTTTTGTGGGTTGGAGACAATTGTTTCCGAGGAGAATGTTAACGTGGCCCCAACATTTTTATTTCCAAAATTAACAGATATCCACCTTCAGGATTTGGATGAACTCAAATATTTCTACCCGCGGTTGCATGCTATAGAGTGGCCAATGCCAAGAAGTTTGGGTGTGTATGGATGCAAGAGGATAAAAGTATATGCTTCTGAATTTCCTAGCTTCCAAGCCAGAGAAAGGGAGTGGCAGCCTGCCCTGTTTTTGTTAGAAAAGGTATGATTTCGATGTCATCCATATTGACTTACAAATGAAACATCTTTACATTATCTAGATTGATTTGATCGTCATCCCTTGTATTGGGGGTTGCACTTTTTCGTATGATTAATTGGTGTACACAAAATATCTAGCACAAGAGAAAAACCTAGTGGGTGGAGGAACGCCTCCCACATATAAGCGAAAAGACCTTTTGTTTACCAATTGACGTTTGTTAGATAACAATTGGGCTTAAAAACGTAGTGCACCAACTCAACTTCATGATTTGAATTAGGTGTCTGCCTATTTTAATTTCCAGTTCGTAAGTCAGACATTAATGTTTCTATTACAATTGAAGAAAGTTAACGAGTAATACTAGTTGTACATATTATAAGCCTTTTTTTTAAATTAAATTTTGGCACATAAAAGTTTATAAGACTTTTTCCTTGATATTTTCATTTACAGCAATATAATTTACATTATTTCCAGATTAAAGATCTGATTAAATATATTTTTACTTGCTTATAATTAGATGTATATAACATGTGACACTTGTACCTCTGTTTACAAAAAGTCCTAGTTATTTGTTTGTATTTGTGACTGCTCACACCTACTTATTTACTTATTCAGGTCATACCAAATTTAGAGGAGCTGGGTTTAGACGCTCATGATTTCAAATTAACCTTCCTCTACAGTGATCTAGCTAAGAGCTTTGGCAAACTTAAAACACTTTGGCTGGGTTACTTTGACGATGGATCTGTTGCTTCTCTGTTAGATTTCCTTCAAAAATTAAATTGCTTGGAATGGCTTTGTTTTAGTCATAATAGTTTCAAAGAGCTATTCCCCCTTGAACAAGGATGTATATGGAAACAAGATTTCCCAAGGGACACGTTTCTTCAGAATCTTCAAACATTGGAAGTGAGTTATTGTCATTGTTTGACAATTTTAATGCCATACGCAACATCTTTCAAAAATCTGAAAACTTTGGAGGCAGGCGATTGTCATGGATTAACGAAGGTACTAACATGTGAAGCAGCCAAAACCCTTGTCAATCTCACAAAATTGAGAATAAGAGACTGCAAGTTAGTGACAGAGGTAATAGTAAACGAGGGAGATAGAGGGGAAGAGATTGTTTTCGGCCAATTGAAAGTTTTGGAGCTTTACCGTTTATCAAGCCTGTCATTCTTCTGCTCAGCCAATTATTCATTGAACTTCCCCTGTTTGGAGCAACTTATTGTGAATCAATGCCCAAAATTATATACCTTTTCACAAGGAGTGTTAAGCACACCATTGCTTCAGAAAGTGCAACTGAAAGAAGAAGATGAAGGGCAAGATTATTTTTGTAAAGATGATCTCAATTCTACCATCCAACAAATGTTTGCGGATGCGGTATTTACTCTCTCAGAAAATCTTTGCTTTATTTTTTCATTTACAGCATTGCCATATATATATATATATATATAGATATATAAAACTATCCATTAATTTAAAAAAAAATTAAAAAAAAAACAATTACTTTGCAGATCAGACTCTAATGTTTTAAATATGATAATTTAATCTTTAAAAATGTTGAAAAAATCATAAATTAATTTCTAAGATATTTTAAAAGAATCATATATTTTGAAAATACAATATGACTTCAATAGTTATAATATTGCATTTACACTCATAATTTGTTGTATTATGTTCAATTCTTTAAATGTATAACTGTTATTTTTTAAACTATCAGGAGTAGATTTATATGTCAAATTTTTCAAAAAGACACCAAACTTTCCTTTTAAAAATATAATGCAGTACTATTTGTTTGTTTTGTTGCTACTATACATTCATGTATACATATTGTCTATGTTTTTTGCTTCCTGTCTTGTAAATAACCACATAAGATTCAAATCGTTCCATGGATTCATGTCTAAGTTTTCGTGGGTTTATTAATGACCTTCACATATGTTTTTTTTTTTTTTTTTTGTATTACTAGTTGGGGGAATAAAATTTTATTACAAGAATGTAAAATTTGTCGATTAGGAGTTAATACATAATTCCCAAATTTCAATATTAATATGAATTCTTATTCTTAACTTCTAGGTAATTTTCTTTGTTTTGGCCCCTTAAAATCAAAATCGTAATTTTACCTTGTTTTAATTAATTAATATTTTCGGTTTTATAGGTTGGCTTCCGTGACTTTAAACATTTAACACTCTCTGAATTCTCCAACTTTAAGGAAAAAATATGGAATGATCAATTACCAATTGACATATTCTGGAATTTAAAGTCGCTAGTACTGGATAAATTTTCAGACATATCAAGTGGTATTCCACCCAATGTGTTATGCCACTTCAAAAATTTGGAAATGTTGGATGTAAAGAGTTGTGAGTCACTAGAACAAGTGTTTGACCTGGAGGAAAATCAAGAAGAAATTTTGGGCTTACAGAAATTGAAATCATTGAAAATTGAGAATTGCAACAGCTTGAGATTCGTGTTTACTCCATCTGTACTACGGGTTCTTGTTCAACTCCAAGAGATAAAGGTGAAAAACTGCGCTTTGATCGAAGAAATCATCAAAAAGGAAGGGGAAAAAGATGGAGTGAGTGATAAAATTATAATCCCTCGATTGAACTCTGTTAAGCTTGAGTCATTGCCTAACTTGACAAGCTTCTATTCTGGAATTAATGTTTTTGAATGTCCTCCCTTGCAAACTATTATATTTAAGGACTGTCAGAAGATCCATATGAAGCAGTTTAGTATTCATCTTGCATCCCTTTTCACTGTTAAGGTAAGTTTGTTTCAATTCTTTTTACACTATGATATGTTTTATCATATAAATTCTTATATTTTGGAAACAAATGAATTTTTTTTTACTAAAAAAACATTTTATATGCCTGCAGGTTGTCTTACCCAGTTCGGAAACATCTTGCTTCCAGAATTTATCAGTCCTGGTCGTCGATGGCTTTGAGCATTTAAAATATTTATTCCCATCTTCAGTGGTCAAAAGTCTTTTCAGACTCCAGAAGCTTAAGATATCTGACTGTAAGTTCATGGAAAGAGTAATAGATGAAGATGGAGAGAGATCAAGTGCGTTGCTATTTCCTAAATTATACCAGCTGAAGCTTAGAGATCTTCCAAAACTCACAACATTCTGCACCTCCACTTCAAATTGTGTTGAATTGTCCGCCTTGTTCAGACTCTGGATTGAGAATTGCCCAGGTATTCGAACATTCATCTCTAGTTCTGTATGTTGTGACATGACATTATCAAGCAAAGAACCTGAAGGAATGAGTTCAAAGGAGAACTCTACTCACATGCAATCTCTTTTTGATAAAAAGGTAATCCGTCGCCATATTTTGTTTTCGGTTTTTATCTTTCCTATCCATTTCATTTGGATTTCTCACTTTTAATCACAGCTAAATGATATTTTATGATTTACTAATAATAAATGGTTATGTCATAATTGTAATTGTAATGTGAAATCTTCAGGTAAGACTCCCTAGTTTGGAGAGATTGCAAATCAGTCACGCTTATCAATTGGTAAAGATCTGGGACGACCAGGTCTTGTTGGATTCCTTCTGCAAATTAAATCGCGTGTTTTTATACTTTTGTAAAAGACTTGTGAGTGTTTTCCCATCTAACATGCTCGGGAGTCACCAGAAACTAGAATTTTTGGAAGTACAAAACTGTGATTCAATTGAAGAGATATTTGAAGTACTTGAGAAAAGCTCCTGCATGGTGGAGAAAATGGTTACTAAGGAGGAAGCACTCCCTAGGTTTGTGTTTTCTAAATTAACCGAGTTGAATCTTCAAATGCTACCAAGTTTCAAAAGTTTCTACCCGGAAATACATATTTCAGAATGGCCAGTTCTAGAAGTGTTGAAGGTACATGGCTGTAATAACGTGGAGATCTTTGCTTCAGAATTATTGAGCATCCAAGGGAGTTATGGACAACAAACACTATTCTTTGTTCACAAGGTATGAGCCTTGAGTACCCAATTAAATCATATCTATAATTTGATTAGTAGAAGGCATTATTACTAATTTTGCAGAATTTTGACTCTCTTTTACTTATTTTATCTAATTTCTTAAAAGATTGTTATTATTAGCAATGTGCTTAATTTTTCTTGCTGGACAACATTATCACTATGGATAAAGTTTGCAAAAGTCACAAATCTCTGTTTATAAATTGCTATCCACCTAAATTAATCATCTTTTCGTTTTTGGTTCAACTTTTTTTGGTGATTGACTGATTGGCCAGGACGCATTCCCTAGCTTGGAAGAACTAGAATTATGTGAAATGCCCAGGTTGTTGCATCTTTGGAGAGGAAATTATCAGCATAATGATACTTTCCGAAATCTAAAGACTCTAAAAGTGTCAGAATGTGGCAATTTAGAAAATTCATGGTCTTCACCGTTGTCTTTCTGGAATTTGGAAACTTTACAAGTTTCAAAATGTGATAAATTGAGATATTTATTGACGCTTTCAAAAGCAAAAACTCTTGATCGACTTACAAGAATGAATGTATCTGACTGCAAAATGATGGAGGAAATTATATCACATTCAGGAGATGAAGTAATAGAGAATTCAATTGTTTTCAGCAACTTAGATTGTTTGGAACTTCACTGTTTGTGCAGCCTTAAAAGCTTTTGTTGTGGGGGTTATTCTCTTGAATTCCCATTCTTGAAAAAAGTAATTGTCAGAAAGTGTTTGGAGATGGAGACTTTTTGTCATGGAGTTTTAAGCACACCAAAGCTTGAAAAACTACAGCTGACAGGAGGAGAGGATGAAGTAGAAGAATGTTGGGAAGGCAACCTTAATTCCACCATACAATACTTGTTCAAAGATATGGTATATTGTTATTGACTCACCAAAATACCTCATGCATTTGTATTGTTTCACGTTTTCTTTTATTTTCTGAATCCAATGAGCTGTGCTTTATAATTACAGAATGTCCGGAGCTCCAAAGAAAATTGAGGTCATTCCTTTAAACAGGATCTGGTACAGCATGGCTCCATTTCCTCCAGGTAAAGAGGGACTATGTTTCTGCCATCTCAACTGATTTTATCTTCACACTTTGTTGGAGGTGGAATGCCCCCTGTGTACACATTTTGTTCTGTTGTTGTTGGATTTGTTTTATGTATTTCCAGTTTCTACAAGTTGCCAAACACTTGGGCAAACAATTGCGGCTTGTTAATTTGAATGTTGATGGTTTATTGAATAGTGTTAGGACTCATATTTAGGTGGGAAGTGGGCAGACTTATATTTACCCACTCTCATCCATTTTAATGTAGGTTGAATTGAAGCAGATTCATTGTCTATTCTCATAAATTTTTGCTGTTAATATTTTCTTTTTAAAATCTGTTTGGTTATTAATTGTTTGGTTTTTATTTAGGACAGTCTCAAGAATATTTGTGACTTTAGATAATAGTTATAGGACTCTTTTGTTTTTTTTTTTTTTTTTCTGGGGACCTTAGGCATAAAGCCTTGATACCCTTGGCTTGAGTCAGTCCTATTATTATCAATTTGTTATTAGTTGAACCAAGCACAGATATGCAATTGTGACCATAACAAAGCTTTCCAAGAAAATAGTGATACCTTAAGAGTTTTATCATTTGAATAAGCCTCTGCAACATCACATAATTTTCCAGTAATGTGAGAAACAGAAAACTTTCCATCTGCAGTGCCATACTCCCCTAAGACCCATCAAATGACCTGCAACCAAAACCAACATTTAAGAAACTGAAAAGAGAGACCTTTCTGGAATGTAAATCAAAGAAAAGGAAAGCTATATGGGAAAGCACACAATTGAAGAAACACAGCTGGGGAGCATTGGCTCTCCAATAATCTGCAAATATGACTACTATGAACAAAACACATGATAATTTTATCGGATTAGAGTTACCGACTTTCCTATTGGACTCATTGAAAGTAAGTGAAAATGACAGAACCTCAAAACCAGCATAGCAAAGCATATCCTCAAAAATAGTTGCAGACAATGGCTTGAGAAGCTAACATTAAATTGGTAAGGACTAATGGAAGTCAAAAAGAAGACATTGTAGAAGTAAACACTCTAGTGAGTTCTAGCTAAGTTCATTAGCCAAAGAAGTACTTCCCAATGCAATTATCAATAATGATAAATGAATAAAACAAAGTCATTAATTTATCTATCCTCAAGAGAAAAATTGGAAGTTAATCATACCACAGGCAAGAAAATAGAACCAAACTCCAGTACACTGTTCAGAACCGAGGCAATGACAATGGTGCAAGAATAACACATTGGAATGTGGAGAAACATAATCATACATTTGTTAACATATTTACATACATGCGAACCTCTGTTGTCATTTCCTTCTCATTAGCTGTCGGTAACACATGATACCCCACCTGCCACAAGGGAAAAAAAACAAAAATATTTTCAAATACCATACCGTCCAAATATATATACACACACACACACATACATACCCACTATATCACAAATGAAACTTATGGTTTGATTGTACTACTCTATGCTTCCAATGTTAGGATTTGTGCAAAAACATCTTGTCCACATAACTTTGAACAACAATCGAAAACGATCTAGTCCCTAAAATTTAAATTCATTTAAACCGAATTAACCACCAGTTCTGACTAATTGATACGGTTTTGAAATCAGTTAATATCTTAATGTCATATTAAGGTATCAATACTAATGTTTCTAAGATTTAGGAATCAATTTTCAAATCATTGGATATGATAATATTATGGTCACATCCTCATTACTCTTTTTACTAAATGAATTTTACGTATTATAAAAAGAAAAAAAACAAATTTATTACTAAAAGTGTCAATAACTATATGATATATCATTCAAGATAAAATTTCTCAAGCAATGATATTATCATTCCCTAATTTGTTTAGATAAGAAATGGTAATCCAGCTGAGTTTCTTGCGGTTTTGTTGGCAGTGGGATAGAGGATTAGTGACCATTGAGTTTTGGGCATCAATTTTTTGTCTGTCTCATTTTCATTCCTCTGCCAAAAGAAGACTTCTACTTTATGGTGACAGAAGCCTGGAAACACAACAATTGTGATGGATGGTGGTTGATTCATCAATAATAAAATCAAAATAATGCAGGATTATCCACTAGGATAGGGTAAGGTCATGAGCATCGGCTCGTTTCTGAAAATCGAGCTAACTTCATCTGCTATAAGGAAAGAAGAAATTTAAAATCAAAATCATAAAGGAAATTCAAAAATGCAGAAAACCGTAAAGTTTGACCATAACCTGATTTGGAACTTACTTTCTTAATGCAGCATTTGCCTCGACCTTTTCAAGGGGATAACCAGATACGCCAGCTGAAATAAGCATATATCATAACAATTTAGTCAACTCCTAGAAGCTGGAATTTATTAAAATTCCAAAGGACAGTTGCCAGCTTAAATGAACAGATATATAATCAAAATAATTCAGTCACCAAATTATTGATCCAGGTTATGTCAACACGTTCATGACCATGTGTCATAACCTAGGTTGTATTAATTTATCCCCTTCTACTTGCGTGAATAATTTTAAAACTATTTAGTTTTCACACTACCAAATTTTCACCTAATTCATGCATCAAGCACAGACAATAAGAAACTATAAACATCGTATTAAAATAATGACATAACTGTCGCACTAGTTCCCCAGAAAAACAAAAAGACCAAGAAAAATGAGAACCAATTCTATGCAAAACACAATATAACTTCTAAAAAAACAAATGGAAGAAAACAGTAAAAAAAGGGAAAATGCTCTTAGACAGTTTCATTTTCTTTTAAAAATTAATAAAACACAATTAAAAATACAAATACATAATAAGAATAAGAATCAAACCAAGCAATGATGCATAAAAACTTCATTTCATGTGCACAAAAACAAAATAGTCCATAAACAGCTTTCAGCTGAAGGCATCCATTTCTAGCATATAGTTTGATTACATCTCCGCAAGCCTCTGTATCTCAAGCAAGATGGTTCAAAATTCTATTAACAAATTCCTTCAGAGCTCCAAATCTACTTTTCCCGCTATAATTTGGACAAATCATGGAACAGATAACCAATAGTTGCTCTAATTAATTCATTGATAAATATTAGTTAAATTTCACAACCTCAAAATTCGAGAAGTTCAATACAAAAAAGCGGCCACCTCAATTCAGCACCATTAAACTTAAGTGTTTCAGGTAATCATGTGAAATGCATTTACGTTACAAATCCTTACCTCTCGATCGGATCTTCAAGAATAATCTTATCTCCCATGTGAACTTAAAATAAGTTTGTGAACTTTTCTGGTGGGCGGCACATGCCCATGTGATTGCTTGTTCATACAAACAGACCAAACATCAAATAATAATAGTTCGAATCAAATAAGAATTTTTTGTTGAAAGAAGGTGAATAACATATATTAGATCTCGATTTTATAAAGTCTTCAACAATATTTTAATGACCAAACCGGGTTTTAATCTGGTCAATAGCATAATTCGGATTTTTTTAATCTGATCAATTGGATCGATAGTTGAATCATATTAAAACATGACTACTAATGTCTCTAAGATTTAGGCATAAGTTTCTAAATCATCGGGTATCAAAATATTATGGTAACATCCTCTCCTTGGTTTAAATTACCAAGCTTATGATGGTTAGGTATTAAATAGAATTATGAATTTTACATGTTATGAAAAGAGAAGGACAAATTTGTAACCGAAAGTGTCAATAATTGCTTTATTTGCTAAGATAAGAAATGGTAATCCAGCAAAGTTTCTTGTAATTTTGTGGGAGTGGGACAAGGGATTAGTGTGGCCATTGAATTTTTGGCATCAAAAATTTTGTCTGTCTCGTTTTTACTCCTTTGCCAAAAGAATACTTCTACTTTAAGGTGACGGAAGCCTGGAAACACAACAATTCTTATGGACGGTGGTTGATTCATCAATAATGAAATCAAAATCTTGCACGATCATCCAGTAATATAGGGCAACATTATGGGGATTGGCTTGTTTCTGAAAACCGAGATAAACTCAAATCGTAAAGAATTTGGTTTAATCTAACTTGCAAACTAATGATGAGTTTGATTTTGTTTGAGTTTAGCTTGCGATTTGATTTGAATTTACAGACCGAATTAAACTTGAGGCTCCCTTGTCTTTGACTAGACAATTTGAACTAAAAGGTGTTCAAAGTTAACTCAATTGATATCCACGTGTAGTTATTATCTTCAAGAAAATTAGCAATTGATTTAATCTCCAAGGAATGGGTGGGTGCATTACAGGCTTCTTTCTATGTTGTCTTTGTAACACTCGGAAAAATCCCATATGTTAGACAATTATATCCTAAAAACAAAATTATGATATATTGTATTTAAAGCAGACAATGCTTTGATAGTAGTAAGGTTGGACCCCAATCGAGCTGGCTCGACTTAAAAACCCAACTCGATTTAATTCAAATTGAGTTAAATTCGTTTAATTTGAATTGAAAAAATTAATTCGTTTATAAAACTAAGTTTAACTCAAGCTGAAGGGAGTTTAGATTGTTCCAACTCGTGAGTCAAGTGTATTACTCAAATCAATTCAAGATTGACTAACAATTCAATTTGAGTTATGTCAAATAATTATTAAAATAAGATTTATTTTACTCATTATTGAGAGTAAAATAACGTCAATTTATTAATGAACTGTAAATTTAAGTCATTTATTTAAACAATAAATTTAAATAAAAAACTCAAATAAAACTTTGAATTTTAAACTAAGAGATTGAATCGAACTTGGATCACCATTAATTTTGATTCGTTAAATTCCAACTAAAAGGTATTCGAACTTGACTCGATATATACTAAACATAAAAAAACATATTGACTCAATTTATCCTAATATTTAAATAAAATAATATAAATCCTTTTAATTATTAAAATTAATAAATTATTAATAAATATATAATAATTTAATTCTTTTAAAATTAATAATAAAAATTTATCATTTCATCAATTTTTACGTGGAAAAAGTCCTCCACTCTAAAAATTGATAACAACTTTACATTGGTATTGGGAGGCTGAAGCCACCTGATAATATTAAATGATTATAAGAAGCAGCCCCATGGTTTCTTGTGCACAACTTGGGCAAGCGTCACAAATTAATTAATAATTTTTGTTAACCATTTTCATGGGTAGTGGATCACTGGTCATTCTTAATATTTTATATATATGGCCAAAGTCCTTATCCGACCCAATGTTTTCTCTATCAGAAGTTTGCTCTCTAATTTTTAAAAATAAACACCATCTTAACTGTTTTTTATCCAATTTTTTAAACATTTTTGATAAAATAATTAAACTATTCTCATAAAAAAATATAATTTAATTTTTAAATTAAAAATTTATCATTAATGACATTATCAATAATAGTGATAATCCAAAAATAAATCACATGATAAAAAATAATCACTTAGTTTAATCATTTTATTTAACAGAAACGATCAAATTGATCATTTTCTTTTTTTGACAAACGCAATCTTCATCAATCATAATGAAAAACAATAATATTATTTTTTATTTTAAATTAATTTTTATAAAATTAATATTATTATTTTTAATTTTTTTGTAAAAAAAATAAAAATACTCTTTTAATTATTAAATTTTGATGATTTGTCGTCAAATTTAACTACTAAATTTTAAATTGTTAAAAGTTATACATACTTGTCCTTAATGAAAACCTTGGGTGGGACTATGTACTTTGGCGACGGTAGATGCCAGCTGTGAGAAAGACATGGGCGTTGAATTTTTCTACCTCTTCAGCTCCTTCATTTCATTTCATGTTCTTACCTACAAACACTCTCTGTTGCTTCAACACTTGTCAGCTCTACTTCTGACGGAAACATACAGATCAAGCCATCAACCTCTACTTGTCTAAACCTTCCCTTATAATTATTTTCTTTTAACTGTCTATTGTTTCAAATTACTTACCTTTTTTTTTTTTTTTTTTTTTTTATAATTTTCTGCTTTTTCAGTGATCTGTTTGCTTCAAGCTAGAATTTGTTCAATGAGCTTTCCCTTAAATTTTTGAAAAAAAAAAAAAAATGTCCGTTCTAGAATTTTTAGTGATCTATTTGCTTCAAGCTAAACTGCTTTCATTGAGGATTCGCTCTTAAAAACTTTGACTTTGATAGTTGCTTGTTGTTCATGTCTTCCTCTTTTTATGTTTCATTCTTTATCTTTTCTGTTTTCCTTTTTCCCCTGTTTTCATTGTTAATTGGCCTGGCTTTTATTCTCAGTGTAAACCTAGATTTTATTTATTAAGCTTTCCTCTTAAACATTTGCTGAATTATTTGGTCATATAATATTGTCCACTTCTTTTTCTTCTTTTCCCTTGCTTCCTAAGTACCCCATAATTGTAGCTTTACTTGAAAACAAAAGAGAGAGAGAGAGAGAGCAAGAGGGAGAGTGTGTGTGTGTCTGTTCAAGTGTTTTTCAGCAATGGCTGAAAAAATAGCCCTCAGTGCTGCTGAGGAAGTTGCATCAAAAGCTACAGATTTGGCTTTTGATTTTCTTAAACAGCAGATATCTTATGTGTTCGAGTACCAGAGATACGTCAGCGACCTCAAAAAACAAATTGAGGATCTCAGAGATAAAAGAGAAACGGTGGAGAAACCTGTGCAGTCAGCTCAAAGACAGGGGGATGAAATCTATGAAAATGTTAAGAAATGGCTGAGTGATGTAGATGACTTCACAGAAAGGGTAGCAAAAGCCATCATTGAGGAGGAAGATAAAGCAAGTGATGCTGGCTGTTTCTTGGCATGTCCTAATTTGATTCAATGTTACAACCTTGGAAAAAAAGCAGTGAAAGCCGCAAAGAAGGGTGCCGATCTGCTGGAGAAAGCCAACTTTCCTTGCGTTTCCTTCCGTCCTGCTCTACGGAGGACAGAATCCATGTACGTTAGAGGCTATGAGGCCTTCAATTCTAGAGAGCAAGCTTTGCAGCAAATTATAGAGGCATTGCAGGATATTAACGTTAACAGGATTGGGGTGTATGGGATGGGAGGTGTGGGTAAAACCACACTAGTGAAAAACGTAGCTTGGCAGGCGAAGGAAAACAAGTTATTTCAAGAGGTGGCCATTGCTGAGGTAACACAGAACCCAGACTACAAAAAAATTCAAGAAAAACTTGCTTTCGATTTGGGCTTGGAATTTAGGCAGGAGGAGAGTGAATATCAGAGGGCTGGTCGACTACGGTACAGGATTAAAAAGGAGAAGAATTTACTTATAATACTGGATAATATCTGGACAAAAGTTGACTTGGATGCAATTGGAATTCCGTTTGAGGATGCTACGAAAGAAAGAAAAGATGAAAAGATCAGGCCATGCACGATATTGTTAACTTCTAGAAATTTGGATTTATTAAGCAAAGATATGAAGACTCAGAAGGACATAGTCATTCGTCCTCTATCTGATGGAGACGCAGGGAATTTGTTTTGGAAGATTGTAGGTGACTCTGCAGAGAGCTCTGATCGTCATTCTGTAGGAGATGAGATTATTACAAAATGTGATGGTTTACCACTTGCAATTTCAACAATTGCAAATGCATTGAAAAATGAGGGTCTTCACGCTTGGAAATATGCCTTGGCTCAATTACAAAGTTCTAATCCAAGACATATTCTAGATATGGATGAAACTTTGTATTCAAGTTTAGAGCTGAGTTACAATTTTCTGAAAAGTGAGGAAGCTAAATCACTATTTCTGCTTTGTGCTCTAATAGCTCCTCCTGGTGATACTGCGTCCCCTGATGACCTATTAAAATATAGTATTGGTTGGAATCTGTTTGGAGATGTTTATACATTGGAAAATGGAAGGGATAAGTTGCGGACGTCGATAGATCGTCTCAAAGCTGCTTCTTTATTGATGGATGGTGACTATGGCAATGAAGTTAAAATGCATGATGTTATTCATGCTGTTGCTGTATCGATTGCATCAGAGAAGTTGATGTTTAATATTCAAAATGTCACTGGCTTTGGGGAGAAAATATCAAAACATTCAACTGCTATATCTTTGCCCTATATAGATTGTGATGAGCTTCCTGAAAGGTTAGGTTCCCCCAAACTTGAGTTCTTCCTCATATTTTCGGAAAATCTCTTCCTTCAAATTTCAGATGCTTTTTTCGAAGAGACAAAAGAACTCAAAGTTTTAGATCTTACCGGATTTAAATTCTCGTCATTTCCTTCATCCATTTCTTTCCTAAATAATCTTCAAACATTGTGTTTGGACTTCTGTCAATTAGGGGATATAAAAATAGTCGGACAGCTAAGAAAATTAGAAATTCTTAGCTTGTTGCATTCTGATATTGAGCAGCTGCCAGCAGAAATTGGACAATTGGCTCGGTTGAAATTGTTAGATTTGAGCAATTGTTCAAACTTAAAATACATTGCACCAAATGTCATCTCCTGTTTGTCTCAATTAGAAGAACTATATATGGGCAACAGCTTCGATCATTGGGAAGTTGAAGGAATGGATTATCAAGGACGAAGAAATGCTAGTCTTGGAGAATTAAAAAGGTTGTCTAACCTAACAGCTTTACATCTTCATATTCAGGATGCTCGAGTCATGCCACAAGACTTGTTCTTCAAGAAATTGAAAAGTTATAAAATATTTATAGGAGATAAATGGAAGTGGTCCGATAAATATGACCTTTCAACTTCAAAAACGTTCAAGCTAAACATACATGATAGTGTTTATTTGGGGCAAGAGATTAAAAGATTGTTGAAGATGACTGAAGATCTCTCTTTAGAGGAAATGCAAGGAGTTAGATATGTCCTTTATGAACTTGATGTCGATGGTTTTCCACATCTAAAGTATCTACGTGTAAAAGACGGTCTTGATATTTTATATATCATTAACTCAGTTGCTTGGAAACTAGCCTTTCCCAAGTTGGAGTCTTTGATCCTTTGTAATTTGATTAAATTGGAGAAGATATGTCATGGTCAACTCAATGCAGGGTCTTTCAGCAAATTAAGGATCATATAAATAGAAAAATGTGATAGATTGGAGTATCTCCTTACGTCCTTCATGGCCAAAAACCTTTTGCAGCTACAAGAAGTTGAAGTGACCGATTGCAAGAAGCTAAAAGAGATTTTTTGTGAAGAAAGTAATGATCATGGTGTTGAAATTGAAGCAAATGATGATGAGATTCTGCTTGATGGATTGTGCTCCTTGACACTACAACGCCTACCCAAATTCATAAAGATCAGCTCTGACATAAAGGTATGTTTTGTATTTTTTATCTTTCATTTTATTTTATGTAAAAAGGAGTACTCCTAATAGTTTTTAAGTTATGTTTAAGGATAATATTTGTTTGTACAGGTTGTCTTTCCAAGATTGGAGAACTTGAAACTGTGTTCAATTAATTTTGAGAATACATTGCTTGAACAATGTCTGTCAATGTT
The DNA here is from genome assembly GCA_026122585.1 of Anacardium occidentale. Lineage (NCBI taxonomy): Eukaryota > Viridiplantae > Streptophyta > Magnoliopsida > Sapindales > Anacardiaceae > Anacardium > Anacardium occidentale. The sequence goes on from JAJEJH010000413.1 coordinate 145,384, forward strand.
TTCTTATAGTCCTTGCTTAAAAAGCCTAATTGTGGAGGAGTGTAATGGCTTGAAATTTTTGTTTTCATCTTCTATGGTCCAAAGTCTTAATCAACTCCAAGAGCTTGTGGTGAGGGATTGTAACTCAATGGAAGTAATAATTGACTCAAAAGGAGTAGGAGAAGAAAAGACAATTGATATGAGTTTTCCTAAGCTACTTTACATGAAGCTTGAACTCCTACCAGAACTCACAAGTTTTAGCATAGGGAATCTAATTGAATTCCCCTCCTTAAAAGAACTCCACATTGAGCGTTGCTCTAATTTGAAGACATTTTTCAACCAATCTTTTTATCCAGAAGCGATGATAGAAGAGCCCGAAGAAGAGGTGAACTCGGATAACGACTTTATTGATATAATTCCGCTCTTTAACAATAAGGTAATTAGTTTATTCTTGATAGTAAAAAATTATGTTGCGGACAACTTGCTCATTGTGAGTTTATGGGTGTTTCATACCAAAATATTAACATCATGAATTGTTTGCTGCAGGTTTCTTTTCCAAGCTTGGAGGAGATGGTGCTCTTAGACTTGGATAACTTGCAGTTGATATGGCACAACCGAAAACTTCATGTGGAATCTTTTCGCAAACTAAAAGTAGTGAGAGTGGAATCCTGTGAAAAGTTAGTGACTATTGTTCCACCTAATACTCAAGGACATATCATTTTCACAATCTTGAGATATTGACTGTTAGGAATTGTTGGAGTGTGAAAAGTCTCTTTCCAATGTCCACCGCCATTGGTCTCTTGCAACTTAAAGAGCTACAAATAAGTTCTTGTGGGTTGGAGAAAATTGTTTATGAGGAGAATGTTAACGTGGCACCAACATTTTTGTTTCCAAAATTAACATATATCCACCTTCAAAATTTGCTGGAACTCATATGTTTCTACCCGCGGTTGCATGCAATAGAGTGGCCAATGCTAAGAAGTGTCAGTGTATATAGTTGCAAGAAGATAAAAGTATATGCTTCTGAAGTTCCTAGCTTCCAAGCCAGAGAAGGGGAGTGGCAGCCTGCCCCTTTCTTGTTAGAAAAGGTATGATTTTAATTTCATCTTTACATTATCTAGATTGATTTGATCATCATCTCTTGTACTAGGGATTGCTTCTTTTTTTTTTGTATGATTGGTGTACAACTAAGTGTCTAGCACAAAAGACAAGCCCAATAGGTGGAGAAACTCCTTTGGTTTACCAATAGATGTTTGTTAGATAACCTCGGGGCTTAAAAATGTAGTGCACTAACTCAAAATTACAATTTGAGAATCAGACAACAGTAAATTTTAATTTCCGATTCACAAGTTGGACATTAATATTTCTATTGCAAATGAAAATAAATTAAGAGGTACTTTCCTTTTGCTCGATTTGTTTGTCTCAATAAATCTATTGAGTTAATATAAATTAATCACTTGAATGTTGTAGTAACAAGATATTTTTCGTTTTGTTGATTCTAAATTATTGTTCATTTATGTAATTCTTGTTTAAAGTGTAATTCACTACCTAAGATATTTATTTAATTAACAAGGCTAAAAGACCTATTCCCACCCAATATTTTCTAAAATAACAAATCTTATCCTCTAAGTTTGAAAAAACAAAACTCCCATCCCTCTATTAAAGTTTCTGTTAAATTATTTTTAAAATTGTTGAAAAAATAAAACAATCTCAAATTAAATAATATTTTATTCTCAAAATTTTATTAAATAATTATTTACTTTAATTTATATTATTTACATATAAAAATAATAAAAAATTTTAGTACTATAAATAGATAGAGTTTAATGATAAATGATTATATATTTCGATTAAATTATATTTTTTTAAAAAGTTTGGGGGGTTTTTAACACTTGAAAGAAATTTGGGGCATTTATTGAATAAAAATTGGGCTTCTTTTTAATTTTTAAAATTTCAATATTTCACTCAATAGTTTATAAAATGATAATTATACTTAAAAAAAATGCAAGTTGTGGTGGCGATGGTAGATATAAGATAAATATCTTATTGTAAACTATTGAGGTTATAACATATTTTATATGTGTGTGAATATGATAATTTTTAAAATAAAATATGAAAATTATTTATTTTCCTTTGGAAGTTAGAAAAGTAACATCTTATACCTTAAATGTATCTCTATTATAATATTTAAAAAAAATGATATATATTTGAGGTAAAATGGGTATTTTTAGAAATTTTAGAGGTTTTATAAAATGATGTTTGTACGTAAATACATATATATATATATATATATATATATATATATATATATATCATATTTGGATCAAATGATATTAATTTCTTTAACCGTTAAAATTAATAGTTGACTTTTAGCAGATAAGTGAGAATTTAATTTAATTTTTTTAAATTTAGGGGGTGTGATTTTGTCATTTCAACAAACATAGAGTGAAAAATAGTCTTTTGGCCAATTAATAATTTTAAATTTATAAATAAAATAATCAGTTAGAGAAAGAAAATGACTAAACAAGCTGCTCACATTATAAACTATTTTTTAAATTATGTTTTTACCTGCTTACGTTCAGATGTATATAACATGTGACATTTGCACCGTTTACATATAAAAATCTTAGTTATTTATTTATGCATTGTGGTGCACACGTTGATGAGTGAATGGTTACACCTAATTGTTTACTTGTTATGTTTAGGTCATGCCAAATCTAGAAGAGTGGCGTTTAGACGCTCATAACTTCAGATCGACATTCCTCTGCAGTGATCTAGTTGAGAGCTTCGGCAATCTTAAATTACTTTGGCTAACTAACTTTGATGATGGACTTGTTGCTTCTCTGTTTGATTTCCTTCAAAAATTAAGTTGTTTGGAATCACTTGTTTTTAGTGATAGTAGTTTCAAAGAGCTATTTCCCTATGAACAAGGACATATATGGAAACAAGATTTCCGAGGGGACACATTTCTTCAGAATCTTCAAGGATTACATGTATATGCATGTCCTTGTTTGACAATTTTAATGCCATCCACAACATCTTTCAAAAATCTTAAAACTTTGAAGGCATGGAATTGTGATAGATTAGCCAAGGTACTAACATGCGAAGCAGCCAAAACTCTTGCCAATGTCACAACAATAAGAATAAGTGCGTGCAAGTTACTGACAGAGGTAATAGCGAACGAGGGAGACAAAGAACAAGAGATTGTTTTTGTTCAATTGAAAGTGTTGGAGCTTTGCTGTTTATCAAGCCTCAAATCCTTCTGTTCAGCCAATTATTCCTTCAAATTCCCTTGTTTGGAGCAAGTTATTGTGACTCAATGCCCAAAACTGAACATCTTTTCTCAAGGAAAGTTAAATACACCATTGCTAAAGAAAGTACAACTGACACAAGGAGATGATGATCAAAACTATTTGTGGAAGGACGATCTCAATTCTACCATCCAACAGATGTTTATGGATATGGTAATTAATCTTTCCGAACCTTTATTTTCCTTCTATGGCTTTAATATTAATAAATCTTATTATAAATATATTGCTGTAATATTTGTCTCATTTTGTTGCTATTATACATTCACGTATACATATGTTGCTTATGTTCTTTGCTTCCTGTCTAGTAAGTAGCAGAACAAGATTTAGACATTTCATGGATTTATGTCTAAATTTTGGCAGGTTTGTTAATGAGTTTGAGGAAGAAAATTTTGTCACAAGAATATGAAACTTGTTGATTAGGAGTTAATAAATTATTCCCAAAATTCAATATTAATATGAGTTCTTATTCTTAACTTTATGTAACTTGCTTTGTTCTGGCCCTTAAAAATCAAAATCGTAATTGTACCTTGTTTCAATTAATTAATATTTTTGGTTTCATAGGTTGGCTTCCGTGACTTTAAATATTTAACACTCTTTGAATTCTCCAATTTGAAAGAAAAAAATGGAATGACCAATTACCAACTGACATATTTTAGAATTTAAAGTTGTTGGTGGTCGATACATTTTCAGATATATCAAGTGGTATTCCACCCAGTGTGTTACGCCACTTCAAAAATCTGGAAATGTTGGATGCAAAGAGTTGTGAGTCATTAGAACAAGTGTTTGCCTTGGAGGAAAATCAAGAAGAAACTTTAGGCTTACAGAAATTGAAATCATTGAAAACTGTGAATTGCAAGAGCTTGAGATGCATATTTACTCCATGTGTACTGCTGGATCTTGTTCAACTCAAAGAGATAGAGGTGAAAAATGTTATTTACGGTTATATCATAATTTTGAAAAATGAAATAGTAGAAATAAAATGATAATTTCATTTTTTTAATTTTTTATTTATTAATAGAATTTGATTTTGGATGAGAAAGTGTTATCTATGTTTGATTTTGTGTGAAAAAAATGTTATTTACACAACTAGAGGTGGAAAAGGGTTTTAAGGCCAAACCTTATGGTGGAAAATGTAATTTGCTCTTTTAAATATTTCAACAAATAGATATGTTTATTTGTAATATTAATTGGGATATGGAGTATATTATAATTTGTATTTTACCATAGAGACCGCTAAAAATCAGGGCTACAAGAGCACCATCTTCTTGAGCCCTTATACCTTGGTTTAATTTTTATGAGAACCAATTATAACTCTCACAATGCACTTTTGTTTTCAAATCCAGTTTCAATTTGTATTTAGATAGATGAAGCTAAACGATATCAATTGCACGTAAAAAGAATATTATAATTTTGTAATTTTTCTTGTTAATATATATACAGGGTTACCAGGTGACTATTTTGGTTGCTCCCTGTCCAACAAGTAGCAACATAAGATTCAAATTGTTCCATGCTCTTTCTTGCCCAACTTTCACTACGTGAACATTCATTTTGTTATATAAGCGTAAAATACTCTGGTCTAGTCTCTCAAAATTTAAAATATTGATTTTTAACCCAATATTTTGGATTGTACAGATTGGTTTTCGCAGCATGGAATATTTGAAACTCTCTGAATTCCCCACATTAAAGGAGAAAATATGGAATGACCAATTGTCTGCCAGCGTTTTCTTCAATTTGAAGTGGCTAGCATTGGATGAGGTTTTTAATATGTCAAGTTCGTTTCCATCCCATGTGTTCTACCATTTCAAAAATCTGGAAACGTTGGAGGTAAGAGATTGCCATTCATTGAAAGATTTATTTGATACAGAAGGACAGACATTGAAAAACAGGGAGGAAGAAATTTTGGGCCTCAACAAGCTGAAATCACTAAAAGTTCACAATTGCAGCAGCTTGAGATATATATTTACTCCTCCTACACTCTTGGGCCTTGATCAGCTTCGAGAGATTGAAGTAAAGGATTGTGATTTGATTGAAGAAATCATTACAAAGGATGAAGGAAATAAGGCAGCCATTGATAGAATTTTTATCCCTAAGCTGAAGTCCATTGTTCTTGAGGCATTGCCTAACTTGGCTAACTTCTATTCCGGAACTGATGATCTAGCCTGTCCCTCCCTGAAAAGTATTACTATAGCCAAATGTCCGCAGATGGAGACATTTGTTTTCACCGATTTGAGGGAGAAGGACTATTCAGAGCATACTGCAGCTCTTTTCAGCGAAAAGGTTGGGTTTTCTTAAATAATTTTCGTTTATTTTGCAATAAGAATTTTCATTCCCAGAAATTTTTTGCCTTCAAAGTTGCTCCAACTGGTAGAAAATTTCTTTCTATGCATAGGTGAAAGAAGTTTTCTATTAGCTAGTTTTAATTTTGATATTGTGCTCAAAAATCTTTCTTATCATTGTCTAAACTCAAAATATTACTGTTATGATTCCATTCCCTATGAAATTTAAGATATGATTAGGTTTGACAGCTTTTCAACCCTGCTAAACACTTCTTGGTTCTGAATCATATATGAATGCCCCAAAGTAACATCATGAATTGTTTGCTGCAGGTTGCTTTTCCACGCTTGGAGGAGATGGTGCTCTTACACTTGGATAACTTGCAGCTGATATGGCACAACCAAAAACTCCATGCGCAGTCCTTTCACAAACTAAAGGTAGTGAGAGTGGAATCCTGTGAAAAGTTGTTGACTATTGTTCCATCTAGTACTCAAGGAAATCTGACCTTTCATAATCTAGAGAGACTAACTGTTGAGAATTGTCGGAGTATGAAAAGTCTCCTTCCGGTTTCTACGGCTACTCGTCTTGTGCAACTTAAAGATCTACAGATACGTTCTTGTGGGTTGGAGGAAATTGTTTCGGTGGAGGAGGTTAATTTGGCCCCAACATTTTTATTTCCAAAATTAATAGATATCCACCTTCAGGATTTGAAGGAACTCAAATATTTCTACCCACGGTTGCATGCTATAGAGTGGCCAATGCTAAGAAGTTTGGGTGTGTATGGATGCAAGAGGATAAAAGTATATGCTTCTGAATTTCCTAGCTTCCAAGCCAGAGAAAGGGAGTGGCAGCCTGCCCTGTTTTTGTTAGAAAAGGTATGATTTCGATGTCATCCATATTGACTTACAAATGAAACATCTTTACATTATCTAAATTGATTTGATCATCATCTCTTATATTGGGGGTTGCACTTTTTTGTATGATTAATTGGTGTACACAAAATATTTAGCACAAGAGAAAAGCCCAGTGGGTGGAGGAACGCCTCCCACATGTAAGCAAAAAGACCATTTGTTTACCAATTGACGTTTGTTAAATAACAATTGGGCTTAAAAACGTAGTACACCAACTCAAATTCATGATTTGAATTAGGTGTCCGTCAATTTTAATTTCCAGTTCGTAAGTCAGACATTAATGTTTCTATTACAATTGAAGAAAGTTAACGAGTAATATTAGTTGCACATATTATAAGCCTTTTTTTTAAATTAAATTTGGGCTCATAAAAGTTTATAAGACTTTTTCCTTGTATATTTTCATTTACAGCAATATAATTTACATTATTTCCAGATTAAAGATCTGATTAAATATATTTTTACTTGCTTATAATTAGATGTATATAACATGTGACACTTGTACCTCTGTTTACAAAAAATCCAAGTTATTTATTTGTATTTGTGACTGCTCACACCTACTTATTTACTTATTCAGGTCATACCAAATTTAGAGGAGTTGGGTTTAGACGCTCATGATTTCAAATTAACCTTCCTCTACAGTGATCTAGCTAAGAGCTTTGGCAAACTTAAAACACTTTCGCTGGGTGACTTTGACGATGGATCTGTTGCTTCTCTGTTCGATTTCCTTCAAAAATTAAATTGCTTGGAATGGCTTTGTTTTAATCATAGTAGTTTCAAAGAGCTATTCCCCCTTGAACGAGGACGTATATGGAAACAAGATTTCCCAGGGGACACGTTTCTTCAGAATCTTCAAACATTGGAAGTAAGTTATTGTCATTGTTTGACAATTTTAATGCCATCCGCAACATCTTTCAAAAATCTTAAAACTTTGGAGGCAGGCGATTGTCATGGATTAACGAAGGTACTAACATGTGAAGCAGCCAAAACCCTTGTCAATCTCACAAAATTGACAATAAGAGACTGCAAGTTAGTGACAGAGGTAATAGTAAACGAGGGAGATAGAGGGGAAGAGATTGTTTTCGGCCAATTGAAAGTTTTGGAGCTTTACCGTTTATCAAGCCTGTCATTCTTCTGCTCAGCCAATTATTCATTGAACTTCCCCTGTTTGGAGCAAGTTATTGTGAATCAATGCCCAAAATTATATACCTTTTCTCAAGGAGTGTTAAGCACACCATTGCTCCAGAAAGTGCAACTGAAAAAAGAAGATGAAGGGCATGATTATTTTTGTAAAGATGATCTCAATTCTACCATCCAACAAATGTTTGCGGATATGGTATTTACTCTCTCAGAAAATCTTTGCTTTATTTTTTCATTTACAGCATTGCCATATATATATAGAGAGATATATAAAACTATCCATTAATTTAAAAAAAAACAAAAAAAAACAATTACTTTGCAGATCAGACTAATGTTTTAAATATGATAATTTAATCTATAAAAATGTTTAAAAAATCATAAATTAATTTCTAAGATCTTTTAAAACAATCATATATTTTGAAAATATAATATGACTTCAATAATTATAATATTGTATTTACACGCATAATTTGTTGTATTATATTCAATTTTTTAAATGTATAACTATTATTTTTTAAACTATTAGGAGTAGATTTATAGTTCAAATTTTTCAAAAGGACACCAAACTTCCCTTTTATAAATATAATGCAGTACTATTTGTTTGTTTTGTTGCTACTATACATTCATGTATACATATTGTCTATGTTTTTTGCTTCCTGTCTTGTAAATAACCACATAAGATTCAAATCGTTCCATGGATTCATGTCTAAAGTTTTCGTGGGTTTATTAATGACCTTCACATATGTTTTTCTTTTTTTTTTTTGTTTTACTAGTTGGGGGAATAAAATTTTATTACAAGAATGTAAAATTTGTCGATTAGGAGTTAATACATAATTCCCAAATTTCAATATTAATATGAATTCTTATTCTTAACTTTTAGGTAATTTTCTTTGTTTTGGCCCCTTAAAAGTCAAAATCGTAATTTTACCTTGTTTTAATTAATAAATATTTTCGGTTTTATAGGTTGGCTTCCGTGACTTTAAACATTTAACATTCTCTGAATTCTCCAACTTAAAGGAAAAAATATGGAATGATCAATTACCAATTGACATATTCTGGAATTTAAAGTCGCTAGTACTGGATAAATTTTTAGACATATCAAGTGGTATTCCACCCAATGTGTTATGCCACTTCAAAAATCTGGAAATGTTGGATGTAAAGAGTTGTGAGTCACTAGAACAAGTGTTTGACCTGGAGGAAAATCAAGAAGAAATTTTGGGCTTACAGAAATTGAAATCATTGAAAATTGAGAATTGCAACAGCTTGAGATCCGTATTTACTCCATCTGTACTACGGGTTCTTGTTCAACTCCAAGAGATAGAGGTGAAAAACTGTGCTTTGATAGAAGAAATCATCAAAAAGGAAGGGGAAAAAGATGGAGTGAGTGATAAAATTATAATCCCTCGATTGAACTCTGTTAAGCTTGAGTCATTGCCTAACTTGACAAGCTTCTATTCTGGAATTAATGTTTTTGAATGCCCTCCCTTGCAAACTATTATTTTTAAGGACTGTCAGAAGATCCATATGAAGCAGTTTAGTATTCATCTTGCATCCCTTTTCACTGTTAAGGTAAGTTTGTTTCAATTCTTTTTACACTATGATATGTTTTATCATATAAATTCTTATATTTTGGAAACAAATGAATTTTTTTTTCCTAAAAAAACATTTTATATGCCTGCAGGTTGTCTTACCGAGTTCGGAAACATCTTGCTTCCAGAAATTAACAGTCTTGATCATCGATGGCTTTGAGCATTTAAAATATTTATTCCCATCTTCAGTGGTCAAAAGTCTTTCCAGACTTAAGGAGCTTGAGATATCTAACTGTAAGTTCATGGAAAGAGTAATAGATGAAGATGAAGAGAGACCAATTACGGTGCTGTTTCCTAAATTATACCAGCTGAAGCTTAGAGATCTTCCAAAGCTCACAACATTCAGCAACTGTACTGCAAATTTGGTTGAAATGTCCTCCTTATTCAGACTCTGGATTGACAACTGCCCGGGTATTCAAACATTCATCTCCAATTCTGTATGTCGTGACATGACAGCATCAAGCAAAGAACCTGATGGAATGAATGCAAAGGAGAAATCTACTCGCATACAATCTCTTTTTGATAAGAGGGTGATCAGTCCCTTTATTTTGTTTTCAATTTTTTTCTCATTCATCATATCAAATTTATAATTTTTAAGTCACTAATAATGGATGTTTATGTTATAATTGTAATTTGAAATCTTCAGGTAAGACTCCCTAGTTTGGAGAGATTGAAAATAACTCATGCTGATGAATTGGTAAAGATCTGGGACGATCAGGTCTTCTTGAAATCTTTCTGCAAATTAAATCGTGTGTTTCTACGCTTTTGTAAAAGACTTGTAAGTGTTTTTCCATCTATCATGCTCGGGAGTCACCAGAAACTAAAAATTTTGGAAGTACAAAACTGTGATTCAATTGAAGAGATATTTGAAGTACTTGAGAAAAGCTCTTGCATGGTGGAGAAAATTGTTACTAAGGAGGAAGCACTCCCTAGGTTTGTGTTTTCTGAGTTAACCAAGTTGATTCTTAAAATGCTACCTAGTTTCAAAAGTTTCTACCCGGAGATACATATTTCAGAATGGCCAGTTTTAAAAGTGTTGAAGGTACATGGATGTAATAACGTGGAGATCTTTGCTTCAGAATTATTAAGCATCCAAGGGAGTCATGGACAACAAACACTATTCTTTGTTCACAAGGTATGAGCCTCGAGTACTCAATTAAATCATGTCTATAATTTAATAAGTAGAACGCACTATTACTAGTTTTACAGAATTTTAACTCTCTTTTACCTAATTTATCTATTCTCTTAAAAGATTTTTATTATTAGCAATGTGCTTAATTTTTTTTGCTGGACAACATTATCATTATGGATAAAGTTTGCAAAAGTCACAAATCTCTGTTTATAAATTCCAATCCCCCTAAATTAATCATCTTTTTGTTTTTGGTCCAACGCTTTCTGGTGATTAACTGATTTGCCAGGATGCATTCCCTAGCTTGGAAGAACTAGAATTATGTGAAATGCCCAGGGTGTTGCATCTATGGAGAGGAAATTCTCAGCCTAATGATGCTTTTCGAAATCTAAAGACTAAAAATGTCAGAATGTGGCAATTTAAAAAATTCATGGTCCTCATTGGTGTCTTTTCGGAAGTTGGAAACTTTACAAGTTTCAAAATGTGATGGATTGAGATATTTACTGACCCCTTCAGAAGCGAATACTCTGGATCGACTTACAAGATTGAATTTATCTGATTGCAAAATGATGGAAGAAATTATAACACATTCAAGAGCTGAAGTAATAGAGAATTCAATTATTTTCAGTAAATTGGATTGTTTGGAACTTCACTGTTTGTCCAACCTTAAAAGCTTTTGTTGTGGGGGTTATTCTCTTGAATTCCCATTCTTGAAAAAAGTATCTGTCAGAAAGTGTTTGGAGATGGAGACTTTTTGTCATGGAGTTTTAAGCACACCAAAGCTAGAAAAACTACAGCTGACAGGAGGAGAGGATGAAGCAGAAGAAATTTGGGAAGGCAACCTTAATTCCACCATACAATACGCGTTCAAAAATATGGTATATTATTATTGACTCACTAAAATACCTCATGCATTTGCATTGTTTGGCGAATCAAATTTGATTGAATCCATGTTTTCTTTTATTTTCTTAATCCAATGAGGTGTGCTTTATGATTACAGAATGTGCGGAGCTCCAAAGAGGACTGAGGTCATTCCTTGAAACCCGGTCTGCTACAGCATGGCTCCATTTCCTCCAGGTAAAGAGGGACTTTGTTTCTGCCATCTCAACTGATTTTATCTTCACATTTTGTTGGAGGTGGAATGCCATCTGTGTACACATTTTGTTCTGTTGTTGTTGGATTTGTTTTGCGTATTCCAATTTCTACAAGTTGCCAAACACTTAAGCAAACAATATGCAGCTTGTTAATTGCAATGTTGATGCTTTATTGAATACTGTTAGGACTCATATTTAGGTGGGAAGTGGGCAGACTCATATTTACCCACTCTCATCCATTCTACTGTAAGGTTGAATTCATGCAGGTTCATTGTCTATTTTCATAAATGTTTGCTGTTAATCTTTTCTTCTTAAAATCTGTTTGGTTGTTAATTGTTTGGTCCTTAACTAGGATCATCTTAAGAATATTTGTAACCTTAGGTATTAATTATGAGACTTTTTTTTTTGGGGGGATCCTAAGAATAAGTCTTAACAGCCTATGCCTTGAGTCAGTGTTATTTTTAATAATTTGATATTAACTGAAGTAGCATTCAAAACTGAATTATTATTTTGAATTGAATCAAATTTCAAATTTAGAGAAAATTATAAACTAAAATCTAATTAGTTTAGGATTAATTAGTTTTATCGAAACCAAAAATATCAATTAATCAAATCAAAATTTTGGTTAACCGATTTTGAATTGAATTTTAGAAGGTCATCTTTATTTATTTATTTTTTTCAATTTTTTAAAAATTGATTCGATGTTTTATTATTTTTTACTTAACTTTTTTTAAAATCAATTTAGTTAATTAGTTTTTAAAATAGACAAATTGATAAATGAACTAAACCGTTTTACAAACCAAACCAAACAAAATTATAATTTTTAAACAATTCGATTTAGTTTTACGATTTGAACCCAATTAAGCATATTGCCTCTATTTCTTCCGATTTGTTGAGTGTATATAAAGTTAGGATGCAATTGCATCAAGACAGTAATATAGGAAGACAGTAATGAAGGAACTCAGGAAAAGGCCTTGCTTAATCCATACACCCGAAGTCCTTTTCCGCTCAACCCAGGAGGCCATAACAGAGCTCAACTAAATACTCCATCTACACCAACTCTGTTTCGATGTTTCTCCGAAAATACCTATCCTTTCCACCACAATTACAACTATGTACTATATATCGTAACACCACAATCTCTCTACACTTCCCACGCGGCAATCTTCTGGAAAGGCAGCACTATAGGAATCCCAAACTAGAACACAATGCCATTAACTTGTATCCTTGACAACTCAGCCTAACAAATCTTTGAACAAGTTGGGATTTTGCTGGGTTGGGGTCACACCCATCTGCCTCACAAGACCCTCCCTTTCCAATGCATATTTGGAGTTTGGACCTTACTGAATTGTGTTGATTATGTTGTTGCAGTTCCTTCATGAGGATTTTGTATGGTCAGATTTGACAACCCAGATAAGAGATTGACATCAACACCACTCCCACTCCCACTCCCACTCCCACTCCCACCTGTCTCTGAATATAGTCCCAGAATATCAGATGCTTTGTCAGCACCTGCTTCATTGTGATTCACACTTGGCTTCGCTTGAGTCAAGCAGCCCTTCCAGCTGCTTAAAAGGATCATAGGATTGTGCACCACTAGGACCAGGTGGCTCGCCCAAGTCAACCAAGTTTGGTTGTGGTTGAGCAAGAATTTTCCCAGTGGCATTTCTAGCCCCTCCTTTTGGCACCTGAGGCTTCTCTGCAATGCCTGCCTTGCCAGCTTTATGCCCAGTTGCCGATGTTCACCTTTCAGTTTTTGATGAACCACCAAAAAGTGATGCAGCAAGCTTCTGCTTCTCCGTAGAAATTGCAACTTGTCCTTTCCTTGAATCATAGGAGGTGTCACGTTTCCTTGCATCTAAAGTGCCCGCTGCATGTACAACTTTTGTGACACCATTCACTGTTTTCTCAGTAGCAGAACTTGAGGTTGATGTTCCGGAAGAGTAAGTAGGCCTAGCCAACTTATTTTGGACACCATCAAGTCATAATCTGAGTTCTGAAGGATCTGACCCGGATAAAGATGGCATGGAACAAGTTCAGTAGAAGATGCAAGAGAAACTGGAGGAATTCTTGACGACACGGTTGGCTTTGGAAGCGCATAAGCCTCAAACCGAAGACCCTACAATGAAGATTCCTGCTTTTTTTTTTGGTAAATAAAGTATTATAAAACCAAAAAAGACAACCTAAGCTCTACGGTCCTAGCCCGCAAGCATCAAGGCACAAGCTACCAACTACTAAAGCTTGACCTTTTAGCTATATACATCAAAAATATGCATCCCACATTTTAGAAAACAATCATTTACATCTTCGAATGTGGGGTTTTATATGTGAGTCCTCTATAAAATGTAAACTATATTGCAAACTAAGTGCAACAAAAAGGATCGTGAAATCGTTCCCAGTCTTTTGGTTAGGATTGCCGGCTCCTCCAAGCATCTTACGCACCACTTCCTTTAAGTTCCAAAGTTGATCGGGAGGGGGGAATTGGCAGCTCAAACCAGCCCTTGAACTAACGCCATATTGCCTGAAAATCATCATATCTCTTCTATGCATATAGTTGATTTAAATGGGAGAGAAGGATTGCCAATTGAGCTTCATTTGTATCTTGAAAAGATGCTGCAAATCCTGAACAAAATCAGCTTCATTCTGGGAATTTCCCAGAATTTACTGTTCACAGATAGTAACTGTGAACAGTACCGATAGCATTTTGAGCAAATAAGCCTTCATATACTGCCCGAATTTGTTCCTTGTTGTTCCAGCATGTGTGCAGGAGGTTGCCAAGCCTCTTTGAGCACAAAGGATGGACCTTAGCTTCATAATTCCAGTAATGCTCTCTTGGAGTGGGGTGCCAAACATACGTATAGTAACTTATGAGCATCCAGGCTTCATTTGCACACCCACCCCACTCGCAGTTCTTGAACCTTATGTTGTAAGCTCTTCGAGCCTTGCTCCAGCCACCTTCACTAC
>JAJEJH010000413.1:159786-239722 GCA_026122585.1 Anacardium occidentale
ATCTAATTTCTTAAAAGATTGTTATTATTAGCAATGTGCTTAATTTTTCTTGCTGGACAACATTATCACTATGGATAAAGTTTGCAAAAGTCACAAATCTTTGTTTATAAATTGCTATCCACCTAAATTAATCATCTTTTCGTTTTCGGTTTAACTTCTTTTGGTGATTGACTGATTGGCCAGGACGCATTCCCTAGCTTGGAAGAACTGGAATTATGTGAAATGCCCAGGTTGTTGCATCTTTGGAGAGGAAATTATCAGCCTAATGATACTTTCCGAAATCTAAAGACTCTAAAAGTGTCAGAATGTGGCAATTTAGAAAATTCATGGTCTTCACCGTTCTCTTTCTGGAATTTGGAAACTTTACAAGTTTCAAAATGTGATGAATTAAGATATTTATTGACGCTTTCAAAAGCGAAAACTCTTGATCGACTTACAAGAATGAATGTATCTGACTGCAAAATGATGGAGGAAATTATATCACATTCAGGAGATGAAGTAATAGAGAATTCAATTGTTTTCAGCAACTTAGATTGTTTGGAACTTTACTGTTTGTGCAGCCTTAAAAGCTTTTGTTGTGGGGGTTATTCTCTTGAATTCCCATTCTTGAAAAAAGTAATTGTCAGAAAGTGTTTGGAGATGGAGACTTTTTGTCATGGACTTTTAAGCACACCAAAGCTTGAAAAACTACAGCTGACAGGAGGAGAGGATGAAGTAGAAGAATGTTGGGAAGGCAACCTTAATTCCACCATACAATACTTGTTCAAAGATATGGTATATTGTTATTGACTCACCAAAATACCTCATGCATTTGTATTGTTTCACGTTTTCTTTCATTTTCTGAATCCAATGAGCTGTGCTTTATAATTACAGAATGTGCGGAGCTCCAAAGAAAATTGAGGTCATTCCTTTAAACAGGATCTGGTACAGCATGGCTCCATTTCCTCCAGGTAAAAGAGGGACTTTGTTTCTGCCATCTCAACTGATTTTATCTTCACAATTTGTTGAAGGTGGAATGCCCCCCGTGTACACATTTTGTTCTGTTGTTGTTGGATTTGTTTTATGTATTTCCAGTTTCTACAAGTTGCCAAACACTTGGGCAAACAATTGCGGCTTGTTAATTTGAATGTTGATGGTTTATTGAATAGTGTTAGGACTCATATTTAGGTGGGAAGTGGGCAGACTCATATTTACCCACTCTCATCCATTTTAATGTAGGTTGAATTGAAGCAGATTCATTGTCTATTCTCATAAATTTTTGCTGTTAATATTTTCTTTTTAAAATCTGTTTGGTTATTAATTGTTTGGTTTTTATTTAGGACAGTCTCAAGAATATTTGTGACTTTAGGTAATAGTTATAAGACTCTTTTGTTTTTTTTTTTTTTTTTTTTTTCTGGGGACCTTAGGCATAAGCCTTGATACCCTTGGCTTGAGTCAGTCCTATTATTACCAATTTGTTATTAGTTGAACCAAGCACAGATATGCAATTGTGACCATAACAAAGCTTTCCAAGAAAATAGTGATACCTTAACAGTTTTATCATTTGAATAAGCCTCTGCAACATCACATATTTTTCCAGTAATGTGAGAAGCAGAAAACTTTCCATCTGCAGTGCCATACTCCCCTAAGACCCAGCAAATGACCTGCAACCAAAACCAACATTTAAGAAACTGAAAAGAGAGACCTTTCTGGAATATAAATCAAAGAAAAGGAAAGCTATATGGGAAAGCACACAATTGAAGAAACACAGCTGGGGAGCATTGGCTCTCCAATAATCTGCAAATATGACTACTATGAACAAAACACATGATAATTTTATCGAATTAGAGTTACCAACTTTCCTATTGGCTTTCTCCTCTGTGCTTTGGTCTTGCCTTGTTTTGGTTTGTGTATATATCTCTAGATAAAATTATGCTAATTGTAAAGGGTTTAGGCATTTTTTGTATATGGTTATAAGCAAACGTTAGTTGTAGATTTGTGGTATTCCTTGCGGGCGGGTTCTTCTCGTTGCGCTTAGTTTGTTTGGGCTTGTCCCTCTTTTTGTTAATATATATATTTTTTTAATTACCAAAAAAAAAAAAAAAACTTTCCTATTGGACTCATTGAAAGTAAGTGAAAATGACAGAACCTCAAAACCAGCATAGCAAAGCATATCCTCAAAAATAGTTGCAGACAATGGCTTGAGAAGCTAACATTAAAATGGTAAGGACTAATGGAAGTCAAAAAGAAGACATTGTAGAAGTAAACACTCTAGTGAGTTCTAGCTAAGTTCATTAGCCAAAGAAGTACTTCCCTAATTTGTTTAGATAAGAAATGGTAATCCAGCTGAGTTTCTTGCGGTTTTGTTGGCAGTGGGATAAAGGATTAGTGACCATTGAGTTTTGGGCACCAATTTTTTGTCTCTCATTTTCATTCCTCTGCCAAAAGAAGACTTCTACTTTATGGTGACAGAAGCCTGGAAACACAACAATTGTGATGGATGGTGGTTGATTCATCAATAATAAAATCAAAATAATGCAGGATTATCCAGTAGGATAGGGTAAGGTTATGAGCATCGGCTCGTTTCTGAAAATCGAACTAACTTCATCTGTTATAAGGAAAGAAGTAATTTAAAATCAAAATCATAAAGGAAATTCAAAAATGCAGAAAACCGTAAAGTTTGACCATAACCTGATTTGGAACTTACTTTCTTAATGCAGCATACGCCTCGACCTTTTCAAGGGGATAACCAGATGAATAGAAAGCAATCAAGCAATCACAGATAGGCCAGCTGAAATAAGCAAATATCATAACAATTTAGTCAACTCCTAGAGGCTAACTATATTATTAAAATTCCAAAGGACAGTTGCGAGCTTAAATGAACAGATACATAATCAAAATAATTCAGTCACCAAATTATTGATCCAGGTTATGTCAACCGGTTCATGATCATGTGTCATAACCTTGCCTTGTATTAATTTATCCCCTTCTACTTGCGCGAATCATTTTAAAACTATTTAATTTTCACACTAGCAAATTTTCGCCTAATTCATGCATCAAGTACAGATAATAAAAAACTATAAACATCGTATTAAAATAATGTTTAACTGTCGCATAAGTTTCCCCAGAGAAACAAAAAGACCAAGAAAAATGAGAAACAACTCTATGCAAAACACAATATGACTTCTAAAAAAACAAATGGAAGAAAGCAGTAAAAAAAGGGAAAATGCTCTTAAACAGTTTCATTTTCTTTTAAAATTAATAAAACACAATTAAAAATAGAAATACATAATAAGAATAAGAATTAAACCAAGCAATGATGCATAAAAACTTCATTTCGTGTGCACAAAAACAAAATAGTCCATAAACAGCTTTCAGCTGAAGGCATCCATTTCTACTAGCATATAGTTTGATTACATCTCCGCAAGCCTCTGTATCTCAAGCAATATGGTTCAAAATTCTATTAACAAATTCCTTCAGAGCTCCAAATCTACTTTTCCCGCTATAATTTGGACAAATCATGGAACAGATAACCAATAGTTGCTCTAATTAATTCATTGATAAATATTAGTTAAATTTCACAACCTCAAATTCGAGAAGTTCAATACAAAAAAGTGGCCACCTCAATTCAACACCATTAAACTTAAGCGTTTCAAGTAATCACGTGAAATGCATTTACGTTACAAATCCTTACCATCGGATCTTCAAGAATAATCTTATCTCCCATGTGAACTTAAAATAAGTTTGTGAACTTTTCTGTTGGGCGGCACATGCCCATGTGATTGCTTGTTCATACAAACCGACCAAACATCAAATAATAATAGTTCGAATCAAATAAGAATTTTTTTGTTGAAAGAAGGTGAATAACATATATTAGATCTCGATTTTATAAAGTCTTCAACAATATTTTAATGACCAAACCGGGTTTTAATCTGGTCAATAGCATAATTCGGGTTTTTTTAATTTGATCAATTGGATCGATAGTTGAATCATATTAAAATATGACTACTAATGTCTCTAAGATTTAGGCATAAGTTTCTAAATCATCAGGTATCACAATATTATGGTAACATCCTCTCTTTGGTTTAAATTACCAAGCTTATGATGGTTAGGTATTAAATAGAATTCTGAATTTTACATGTTATGAAAAGAGAAGGACAAATTTGTAACCGAAAGTGTCAATAATTGCTTTATTTGCTAAGATAAGAAATGGTAATCCAGCAAAGTTCCTTGTAATTTTGTGGGAGTGGGACAAGGGATTAGTGTGGCCATTGAATTTTTGGCATCAAAATTTTTGTCTGTCTCGTTTTTACTCCTTTTCCAAAAGAATACTTCTACTTTCAGGTGACGAAGCCTGGAAACACAACAATTCTTATGGATGATGGTTGATTCATCAATAATGAAATCAAAATCTTGCACGATCATCCAGTAATATAGGGCAACATTATGGGGATTGGCTTGTTTCTAAAAACCGAGATAAACTCAAATCGTAAAGAATTTAGTTTAATCTAACTTGCAAACTAATGATGAATTTGATTTTGTTTGAGTTTAACTTGCGATTTGATTTGAATTTACAGACCGAATTAAACTTGAGGCTCTCTTGGCTTTGACTAGACAATTCGAACTAGAAGGTGTTCAAAGTTAACTCAATTGATATCCACGTGTAGTTATTATCTTCAAGAAAATTAGCAATTGATTTAATCTCCAAGGAATGGGTGGGTGCATTACAGGCTTCTTTCTATGTTGTCTTTGTAACACTCCTTGGAAAAATCTCATATGTTAGACAATTATATCCTAAAAACAAAATTATGATATATTGTATTTAAAGCAGACCCCAATCAAGCTGGCTCGACTTAAAAACCCAACTCAATTTAATTCAAATTGATTTAAATTTATTTAATTTAAGTTGAAAGAATTAATTCGTTTATAAAACTAAGTTGAACTCAAGCTGAAGGGAGTTTAGATTGTTCCAACTCATGAGTCAAGTGTATTACTCAAATCAATTCAAGATTGACTAACAATTCAATTTAAGTTATGTCAAATAATTATTAAAATAAAATTTATTTTACTCATTATTGAGAGTAAAACAATATCAATTTATTAATGAGCTGTAAACTTAATTCATTTATTTAAACCATAAATTTAAATAAAAAAACTCAAATAAAACTTTGAATTTTAAACTAAGAGATTGAATCAAGCTTGAATCATCATTAATTTTGATTTGTTAAATTCCAACTAAAAAGTATTTGAATTTGACTCCATATATACTAAACATAAAAAAAACATTTGGTATTGGGAGGCTGAAGCCACTTGATAATATTAAATGATTATAAGAAGCAGCCCCATGGTTTCTTGTGCACAACTTGGGCAAGCGTCACAAATTAATTAATAATTTTTGTTAACCATTTTCATGGGTAGTGGATCACTGGTCATTCTTAATATTTTATATATATGGCCAAAGTACTTATCCGACCCAATGTTTTCTCTATCAAAAGTTTGCTCTCTAAAATTACATATTAATTGATATTTTTTTATGCAAAAAAAGTTGTTCTTTATGGTTATGCTCAGAAGAAGTCCCTTAATGTGAGCCTAAACATGAATTGAAACAAGAGTTTATAGATAAAGTAATGAAAATTGTTGAAGAGTTAGAAGTTGAGAGGAAGACAAAAAGTGAAGCTTAACAAAAAGAACTCAAGATAATGAAACAGTTTCCTTAAATCAGTTTGTATGAATAACATTGCACTTTTAAAACTTCTGATTTATGCGCGCGCACACACACACACTATACAATTTATAAATGACAAGATGACTCATTTTATAACTTACAAGTGACAAAATGTTTTTTTGAAATATTAAGTGATATATCTGACGATAGTATGTCGTTTGTGAATAAAAATACTCTTGTTTTACTTTAAATTTGAATTTTCTATTTTGCGCTCCTTTTATTTTTTCTTTATTTTAATTATGTTCACCTATTTTAATTGTAAGAGTTTTAGTATTTTCTGAAATTTTAAAGAAGTTTTTAAAGATTATAAAAAAAATATAATTTTTGAAAATTTTAGAGGATTTTATAAAAATGAAAAGAAAGATTTTTTGAAATTTAAAAAAAAATAAAGATACTTTTAAAAAATTTTAAAATAGATAAAAGAATATGCAAAATTTTAAAAATAGAGAAAAATTATTTATTTATTTTTAAAATATTAAAAAATAATATTTATATATTAGATAAAATTAACAATTAATTTTTAAAATGTACATGAGAATTTTATTACTTTAACACTGACCGACACATGATAATAGAAGCCAGCTGTCAGATAAAAAATATATTATTTAAAAAAATCTTCAATGCAAATAAGCTGTTTGGCCAAATAAAAATTTAATTAACAGTAATATGCAATTAAGTAGGTATTTAATTTTTTCAACAATAATCCAGCTGTCATTTTCAGACAAGCTGCGTAGACTGTGTGTTGGTTGCTTCAAACACTTACCAGCTCTGCTTCTGAGAGAAACATACAGATCAAGCCATCAACCTCTAATTACACTTGTTCTAAACCTTCCCTTATAATTATTTTCTTTTAACTGTCTATTGTTTCAAATTACTTTCTTTTTTTTCTTATAATTTTCTGTTTTTTTATGTGATCTATTTGCTTCAAGCTAGAATTTGTTCATTGAGCATTTCCCTGAAATTTTTGAAAAAAAAAATGTCCGTTCTAGTTTTTTTAGTGATCTATTTGCTTCAAGCTAAACTGCTTTCATTGAGGATTCGCTCTTAAAAACTTTGACTTTAATAGTTGTTTGTTGTTCGTGTCTTCCTCTTTTTATGTTTCATTCTTTATCTTTTCTGTTTTCTTTTTTCCCCTGTTTTCATTATTAATTGGCCTGGCTTTTATTCTCAGTGTAAACCTAGATTTTATTTATTAAGCTTTCCTCTTAAACATTTGCTGAATTATTTGGTCATATAATATTGTCCACTTCTTTTTCTTCTTTTCCCTTGCTTCCTAAGTACCCCATAATTGTAGCTTTACTTGAAAACAAAAGACAGAGAGAGAGAGAGAGAGAGAGAGAGCAAGAGGGAGAGTGTGTGTGTGTCTGTTCAAGTGTTTTTCAGCAATGGCTGAAAAAATAGCCCTCAGTGCTGCTGAGGAAGTTGCATCAAAAGCTACAGATTTGGCTTTTGATTTTCTTAAACAGCAGATATCTTATGTGTTCAAGTACCAGAGCCTCATCAATGACCTCAAGAATCAAGTTGAGGAGCTCCGAATTAAAAGAGAAACAGTGAAGAGACCTGTAGAGTTGGCTAAAAGACAGTGCGAAGAGATTTATGAAGTTGTTCAGAAATGGCTAAGTGATGTAGATGAGTTCACTGAAAGGGCAGCAAAAGCCATCGTTGAGGATGAGGATAAGGCAAACAAGGGCGACTGTTGCAGATTAGGGTCATGTCCTAACTTGATTCAACGCTACAAGCGTGGGAAGGAAGCAGTGAAAGCCGCAAAGGAGGGTGCCGATCTGCTGGAGAAAGCCAACTTTACTAGCGTTTCCTACCGTCCTCCTCTACAGAGGACAGAGTCCATGTATGTAAGAGGCTATGAGGCCTTCGATTCTAGAGTGCAAGTTTTTCAAGAAATTATGGACACATTGAAGGATGGTAACGTTAACATGATTGGGGTGTATGGTATGGGAGGTGTGGGCAAAACTACACTGGTCAGAAAAGTAGCTTGGCAGGGGAAGGAAAACAAGTTGTTTCAAGAGGTGGCCATTGCTGAGGTAACACAAACCCCAGACTACAAAAAAATTCAAGAAAAACTTGCTTCTGATTTAGGCTTGGAATTTAGGCAGGAGGAGAGTGAATATCAGAGAGCTGGTCTACTACGGTCCAGGATAAAGAAGGGGAAGAATTTACTAATAATATTGGATAATATTTGGAGAAAACTTGACTTGGATGCAATTGGGGTTCCTTTCGAGGATGCTGAGAAAGAAATGAAAGAAATAAAAGATGTCAGGCCATGCACAATATTGTTGACTTCTAGAAATCTGGCTTTATTAAGCAAAGATATGAAAACTCAGAAGAACATCTTTGTTGGTCCTTTATCTTACGGAGACGCATGGGATTTGTTTTGGAAGATTGTTGGTGATTCTGCAGAAAGCTCTGATTTTCATCCTGTAGCAGTTGAGATTGTCCAAAAATGTGCAGGTTTACCGATCGCAATTTCAACAATTGCAAATGCATTGAAAAATGAGCCTCTTTACGTTTGGAAAGATGCCTTGGCTCAATTAAAAAGGTCTAATCCAAGACGTATTGTAGATATGGATGAAACTTTGTATTCTACTATAAAGCTGAGTCACAATTTTCTGAAAAGTGAGGAAGCTAAATCACTATTTTTGCTCTGTGCTCTAACAGATGCTGGTAGTAGTGTGCTTTTCGGTGACCTATTCAAATATAGTGTTGGTTGGAATTTGTTTGGAGATGTTTATACATTGGAAGACGGAAGGAATAGATTGCAAACGTTGATAGGTCATCTCAAAGCTTCGTCATTATTGTTGGACGATGACGATGACGATGACGATGACAATGACAAATCAGTTAAAATGCATGACATTATTCATGCTGTCGCTGTATCGATTGCTTCAACAGAGAAGTTCATGTTTAATATTCAAAATGTCACCGGGTTGAAAGAAGTACTGGGAGAGAAAATATCAAAACATTCAACTGCTATATCTTTGCCCTATACAGATTGTGATGAGCTTCCTGAAAGGTTAGGCTTCCCCAAACTTGAGTTCTTCCACATATTTACGGAAAATCTCTTCCTACAAATTTCAGATGCTTTTTTCGAAGAGACAAAAGAACTCAAAGTTTTAGATCTTACCGGATTTAGATTCTCGTCATTACCTTCATCCATTTCTTTCCTAAATAATCTTCAAACATTGTGTTTGGACTGCTGTCAATTAGGGGATATAAAAATAGTCGGAGAGCTAAGAAAATTAGAAATTCTTAGCTTGTTGCGATCTGATATTGAGCAGCTGCCAGTAGAAATTGGACAATTGACTCGGTTGAAATTGTTAGATTTGAGCAATTGTTCAAACTTAAAATACATTGCACCAAATGTCATCTCCTGTTTGTCTCAATTAGAAGAACTATATATGGGCAACAGCTTCGATCATTGGGAAGTTGAAGGAATGGATTATCAAGGACGAAGAAATGCTAGTCTTGGAGAATTAAAAAGGTTGTCTAACCTAACAGCTTTACATCTTCATATTCAGGATGCTCGAGTCATGCCACAAGACTTGTTCTTCAAGAAATTGAAAAGTTATAAAATATTTATAGGAGATAAATGGAAGTGGTCCGGTAAATATGACCTTTCAACTTCAAAAACGTTCAAGCTAAAGATACATGATAGTGTTTATTTGGGGCAAGAGATTAAAAGATTGTTGAAGATGACTGAAGATCTCTCTCTAGAGGAAATGCAAGGAGTTAGATATGTTCTTTATGAACTTGATGTGGATGGTTTTCCACATCTAAAGTATTACGTGTAAAAGACGGTCTTGATATTTTATATATCATTAACTCAGTTGCTTGGAAACTAGCCTTTCCCAAGTTGGAGTCCTTGATCCTTTGTAATTTGATTAAATTGGAGAAGATATGTCATGGTCAACTCAATGCAGGGTCTTTCAGCAAATTAAGGATCATCAAAATAGAAAAATGTGATAGATTGGAGTATCTCCTTACGTCCTTCATGGCCAAAAACCTTTTGCAGCTACAAGAAGTTGAAGTGACCGATTGCAAGAAGCTAAAAGAGATTTTTTGTGAAGAAAGTAATGATCATGGTGTTGAAATTGAAGCAAATGATGATGAGATTCTGCTTGATGGATTGTGCTCTTTGACACTACAACGCCTACCCAAATTCATAAAGATCAGCTCTGACATAAAGGTATGTTTTGTATTTTTTATCTTTCATTTTATTTTATGTAAAAAGGAGTACTCCTAATAGTTTTTAAGTTATGTTTAAGGATAATATTTGTTTGTACAGGTTGTCTTTCCAAGATTGGAGAACTTGAAACTGTGTTCAATTAATTTTGAGAATACATTGCTTGAACAATGTCTGTCAATGTTTTCTTATAGTCCTTGCTTAAAAAGCCTAATTGTGGAGGAGTGTAATGGCTTGAAATTTTTGTTTTCATCTTCTATGGTCCAAAGTCTTAATCAACTCCAAGAGCTTGTGGTGAGGGATTGTAACTCAATGGAAGTAATAATTGACTCAAAAGGAGTAGGAGAAGAAAAGACAATTGATATGAGTTTTCCTAAGCTACTTTACATGAAGCTTGAACTCCTACCAGAACTCACAAGTTTTAGCATAGGGAATCTAATTGAATTCCCCTCCTTAAAAGAACTCCACATTGAGCGTTGCTCTAATTTGAAGACATTTTTCAACCAATCTTTTTATCCAGAAGCGATGATAGAAGAGCCCGAAGAAGAGGTGAACTCGGATAACGACTTTATTGATATAATTCCGCTCTTTAACAATAAGGTAATTAGTTTATTCTTGATAGTAAAAAATTATGTTGCGGACAACTTGCTCATTGTGAGTTTATGGGTGTTTCATACCAAAATATTAACATCATGAATTGTTTGCTGCAGGTTTCTTTTCCAAGCTTGGAGGAGATGGTGCTCTTAGACTTGGATAACTTGCAGTTGATATGGCACAACCGAAAATTTCATGTGGAATCTTTTCGCAAACTAAAAGTAGTGAGAGTGGAATCCTGTGAAAAGTTAGTGACTATTGTTCCACCTAATACTCAAGGACATATCATCTTTCAAAATCTTGAGATATTGACTGTTAGGAATTGTTGGAGTGTGAAAAGTCTTTTTCCAGTGTCCACCGCCATTGGTCTCTTGCAACTTAAAGAGCTACAAATAAGTTCTTGTGGGTTGGAGAAAATTGTTTATGAGGAGAATGTTAACGTGGCACCAACATTTTTGTTTCCAAAATTAACATATATCCACCTTCAGAATTTGCTGGAACTCATATGTTTCTACCCGCGGTTGCATGCAATAGAGTGGCCAATGCTAAGAAGTGTCAGTATATATAGTTGCAAGAAGATAAAAGTATATGCTTCTGAAGTTCCTAGCTTCCAAGCCAGAGAAGGGGAGTGGCAACCTGCCCCTTTCTTGTTAGAAAAGGTATGATTTTAATTTCATCCATATTGACTGACAAACAAAACATCTTTACATTATCTAGATTGATTTGATCATCATCTGTTGTACTAGGGATTGCTTTTTTTTTTTTTTTTGTATGATTGGTGTACAACTAAGTGTCCAACACAAAAGACAAGCCCAATAGGTGGAGAAACTCCTTTGGTTTACCAATAGATGTTTGTTAGATAACCTCGGGGCTTAAAAATGTAGTGCACTAACTCAAAATTACGATTTGAGAATCAGACAACAGTAAATTTTAATTTCCAGTTCATAAGTTGGACATTAATATTTCTATTGCAAATGAAAATAAATTAAGAGGTACTTTCCTTTTGCTCGATTATAATTAATTTGTTTGTCTCAATAAATCTGTTGAGTTAATATAAATTAATCATCTGAATGTTGTAGTAACAAGATATTTTTCGTTTTGTTGATTCTAAATTATTGTTCATTTATGTAATTCTTGTTTAAAGTGTAATTCACTGCCTAAGATATTTATTTAATTAACAAGGCTAAAAGACCTATTCCCACCCAATATTTTCTAAAATAACAAATCTTATCCTCTAAGTTTGAAAAAACAAAACTCCCATCCCTCTATTAAAGTTTCTGTTAATTTTTTTTTTAAATTGTTGAAAAAATAAGAACAATCTCAAATTAAATAATATTTTATTCTCAAAATTTTATTAAATATTTATTTACTTTAATTTATATTATTTACATATAAAAATAATAAAAAAATTTATTACTATAAATAGATAGAGTTTAATGATAAATGATTATATATTTCGATTAAATTATATTTTTTTAAAAAGTTTGGGGGGTTTTTAACACTTGAAAAAAATTTGGGGCATTTTTTTGAATAAAAATTGGGCTTTTTTTAATTTTTAAAATTTCAATATTTCACTCAATAGTTTATAAAATAATAATTATACTTAAAAAAATGCAAGTTGTGGTGGCGAGGGTAGATATAAGATAAATATCTTATTGTAAACTATTGAGGTTATAACATATTTTATATGTGTGTGAATATGATAATTTTTAAAATAAAATATGAAAATTATTTATTTTCCTTTGGAAGTTAGAAAAGTAACATCTTATACCTTAAATATATCTCTATTATAATATTTAGAAAAAATGATATACATTTGAGGTAAAATGTGTATTTTTAGAAATTTTAGGGGTTTTAAAAATTTGAAAAAATATGGAGTGTTTTCTAAAATTTTAAGAAAGGTTTTTGAAATTTAAAAAAATTTTGAGGTGTAAATATCATGATATAAAATATTAAAGTTATAAAATACTTTTTAAATATATGAATGAATAAGATAATTTTTAAAACAAGAAATAAAACTATCTATTTACCTTTACAAAGTTTGAAAAAATGATGTTTGTACCGTAAATACATATATATATATATATAATAATATTTAGATCAAATGATATTAATTTCTTTAACCGTTAAAATTAATAGTTGACTTTTAGCAGATAAGTGAGAATTTTATTTTATTTTTTTTAATTTAGGGGGTGTGACTTGGTCATTTCAACAAACATAGAGTGAAAAATAGTCTTTTGGCCAATTAATAATTTTAAATTTATAAATAAAGTAATCAGTTAGAGAAAGAAAATGACTAAACAAGCTGCTCACATTATAAACCATTTTTTAAATTATGTTTTTACCTGCTTACGTTTAGATTTATATAACATGTGACATTTGCACCGTTTACATATAAAAATCTTAGTTATTTATTTATGCATTGTGGTGCACACGTTGATGAGTGAATGGTTACACCTAGTTGTTTACTTGTTCATGATGTTTAGGTCATGCCAAATCTAGAAGAGTTGCGTTTAGACGCTCATAACTTCAGATCGACATTCCTCTGCAGTGATCTAGTTGAGAGCTTCGGCAATCTTAAATTACTTTGGCTAACTAACTTTGATGATGGACTTGTTGCTTCTCTGTTTGATTTCCTTCAAAAATTAAATTGTTTGGAATCACTTGTTTTTAGTGATAATAGTTTCAAAGAGCTATTTCCCTATGAACAAGGACATATATGGAAACAAGATTTCCGAGGGGACACATTTCTTCAGAATCTTCAAGGATTACATGTATATGCATGTCCTTGTTTGACAATTTTAATGCCATCCACAACATCTTTCAAAAATCTTAAAACTTTGAAGGCATGGAATTGTGATAGATTAGCCAAGGTACTAACATGCGAAGCAGCCAAAACTCTTGCCAATGTCACAACAATAAGAATAAGTGCGTGCAAGTTACTGACAGAGGTAATAGCGAACGAGGGAGACAAAGAAGAAGAGATTGTTTTTGTTCAATTGAAAGTGTTGGAGCTTTGCTGTTTATCAAGCCTCAAATCCTTCTGTTCAGCCAATTATTCCTTCAAATTCCCTTGTTTGGAGCAAGTTATTGTGACTCAATGCCCAAAACTGAACATCTTTTCTCAAGGAAAGTTAAATACACCATTGCTAAAGAAAGTACAACTGACACAAGGAGATGATGATCAAAACTATTTGTGGAAGGACGATCTCAATTCTACCATCCAACAGATGTTTATGGATATGGTAATTAATCTTTCCGAACCTTTATTTTCCTTCTATGGCTTTAATATTAATAAATCTTATTATAAATATATTGCTGTAATATTTGTCTCATTTTGTTGCTATTATACATTCACGTATACATATGTTGCTTATGTTCTTTGCTTCCTGTCTAGTAAGTAGCAGAACAAGATTTAGACATTTCATGGATTTATGTCTAAATTTTGGCAGGTTTGTTAATGAGTTTGAGGAAGAAAATTTTGTCACAAGAATATGAAACTTGTTGATTAGGAGTTAATAAAATATTCCCAAAATTCAATATTAATATGAGTTCTTATTCTTAACTTTATGTAACTTGCTTTGTTCTGGCCCTTAAAAATCAAAATCGTAATTGTACCTTGTTTCAATTAATTAATATTTTTGGTTTCATAGGTTGGCTTCCGTGACTTTGAATAGTTAACACTCTTTGAATTATCCAATTTGAAAGAAAAATAATAGAATGACCAATTACCAATTGACATATTTTGGAATTTAAAGTTGTTGGTGGTGGATACATTTTCAGATATATCAAGTGGTATTCCACCCAGTGTGTTACACCACTTCAAAAATCTGGAAATGTTGGATGTAAAGAGTTGTGAGTCATTAGAACAAGTGTTTGCCTTGGAGGAAAATCAAGAAGAAACTTTAGGCTTACAGAAATTGAAATCATTGAAAACTGTGAATTGCAAGAGCTTGAGATGCATATTTACTCCATGTGTACTGCTGGATCTTGTTCAACTCAAAGAGATAGAGGTGAAAAATGTTATTTAGGGTTATATCATAATTTTGAAAAATGAAATAGTAGAAATAAAATGATAATTTCATTCTCTTAATTTTTTATTTATTAATAGAATTTGATTTTGGATGAGAAAGTGTTATCTATGTTTGATTTTGTGTGAAAAAAATGTTATTTACACAACTAGAGGTGGAAAAGGGTTTTAAGGCCAAACCTTATGGTGGACAATGTAATTTGCTCTTTTAAATATTACAACAAATAGATATGTTTATTTGTAATATTAATTGGGATATGGAGTATATTATAATTTGTATTTTACCATAGAGACCGTTAAAAATCAGGACTACAAGAGCACCATCTTCTTGAGCCCTTATACCTTGGTTTAATTTTTATGAGAACCATTTATAACTCTCACAATGCACTTTTGTTTTCAAATCCGGTTTCAATTTGTATTTAGATAGATGAAGCTAAACGATATCAATTGCACGCAAAAAGAATATTATAATTTTGTAATTTTTCTTGTTAATATATATACAGGGTTACCAGGTGACTATTTTGGTTGCTCCCTGTCCAACAAGTAGCAACATAAGATTCAAATTGTTCCATGCTCTTTCTTGCCCAACTTTCACTACGTGAACATTCATTTTGTTATATAAGCGTAAAGTACTCTGGTCTAGTCTCTCAAAATTTAAAATATTGATTTTTAACCCAATATTTTGGATTGTACAGATTGGTTTTCGCAGCATGGAATATTTGAAACTCTCTGAATTCCCCACATTAAAGGAGAAAATATGGAATGACCAATTGCCTGCCAGCGTTTTCTTCAATTTGAAGTGGCTAGTATTGGATGAGGTTTTTAATATGTCAAGTTCGTTTCCATCCCATGTGTTCTACCATTTCAAAAATCTGGAAACGTTGGAGGTAAGAGATTGCCATTCATTGAAAGATTTATTTGATATAGAAGGACAGACATTGAAAAACAGGGAGGAAGAAATTTTGGGCCTCAACAAGCTGAAATCACTAAAAGTTCACAATTGCGGCAGCTTGAGATATATATTTACTCCTCCTATAATCTTGGGCCTTGATCAGCTTCGAGAGATTGAAGTAAAGGATTGTGATTTGATTGAAGAAATCATTACAAAGGATAAAGGAAATAAGGCAGCCATTGATAGAATTTTTATCCCTGAGCTGAAGTCCATTGTTCTTGAGGCATTGCCTAACTTGGCTAACTTCTATTCCGGAACTGATGATCTAGACTGTCCCTCCCTGAAAAGTATTACTATAGCCAAATGTCCGCAGATGGAGACATTTGTTTTCACTGATTTGAGGGAGGACTATTCTGACCACACTGCAGCTCTTTTCAGCGAAAAGGTTGGGTTTTCTTAAATAATTTTCTTTTATTTTGCAATAAGAATTTTCATTCCCAGAAATTTTTTGCCTTCAAAGTTGCCCCAACTGGTAGAAAATTTCTTTCTATGCGTAGGTGAAAGAAGTTTTCTATTAGCTAGTTTTAATTTTGATATTGTGCTAAAAAATCTTTGTTATCATTGTCTAAACTCAAAATATTACTGTTATGATTCCATTCCCTATGAAATTTAAGATATGATTAGGTTTGACAGCTTTTCAACCCTGCTAAACACTTCTTGGTTCTGAATCATAAATGAATGCCCCAAAGTAACATCATGAATTGTTTGCTGCAGGTTGCTTTTCCACGCTTGGAGGAGATGGTGCTCTTACACTTGGATAACTTGCAGTTGATATGGCACACCCAAAAGCTCTATGGGGAATCCTTTTGCAAACTAAAAGTAGTGAGAGTGGAATCCTGTGAAAAGTTAGTGGCTATTGTTCCATGTGATACTCAAGGACATATCGCCTTTCACAATCTTGAGACATTGACGGTTAAGAATTGTCGGAGTATGAAAAGTTTCTTTCCCGTTTCTATCGCCAATGGTCTCGTGCAACTTAAAGATCTATGGATACATTCTTGTGGGTTGGAGACAATTGTTTCCGAGGAGAATGTTAGAGTGGCCCCAACATTTTTATTTCCAAAATTAACAGATATTAACCTTCAGGATTTGGAGGAACTCAAATATTTCTACCCGCGGTTGCATGCTATAGAGTGGCCAATGCTAAGAAGTTTGGGTGTGTATGGATGCAAGAGGATAAAAGTATATGCTTCTGAATTTCCTAGCTTCCAAGCCAGAGAAAGGGAGTGGCAGCCTGCCCTGTTTTTGTTAGAAAAGGTATGATTTCGATGTCATCCATATTGACTTACAAATGAAACATCTTTACATTATCTAGATTGATTTGATCATCATCCCTTGTATTGGGGGCTACACTTTTTTGTATGATTAATTGGTGTTCACAAAATATCTAGCACAAGAGAAAAGCCCAATGGGTGGAGGAACGCCTCCCATATATAAGCAAAAAGATCTTTAGTTTACCAATTGACGTTTGTTAGATAACAATTGGGCTTAAAAACGTAGTGCACCAACTCAAATTCATGATTTGAATTAGGTGTCCACCAATTTTAATTTCCAGTTCGTAAGTCAAACGTTAATGTTTCTATTACAATTGAAGAAAGTTAACGAGTAATACTAGTTGCACATATTATAAGCCATTTTTTAAAATTAAATTTTGGCTCATAAAAGTTTATAAGACTTTTTCCTGGTATATTTTCATTTACAGCAATATAATTTACATGATTTCCATATTAAAGATCTGATTAAATATATTTTTACTTGCTTATAATTAGATGTATATAACATGTGATACTTGTACCTCTGTTTACAAAAAATCCTAGTTATTTATTTGTATTTGTGACTGCTCACACCTACTTATGTACTTATTCAGGTCATACCAAATTTAGAGGTGTTGGGTTTGGACGCTCATGATTTCAATTTAACCTTCCTCTACAGTGATCTAGCTAAGAGCTTTGGCAAACTTAAAACACTTTGGCTGGGTTACTTTGACGATGGATCTGTTGCTTCTCTGTTCGATTTCCTTCAAAAATTAAATTGCTTGGAAACACTTGGTTTTAGTGATAACAGTTTCAAAGAGCTATTCCCCCTTGAACAAGGACGTATATGGAAACAAGATTTCCCAAGGGACACGTTTCTTCAGAATCTTCAAACATTGAAAGTAAGATATTGTCATTGTTTGACAATTTTAATGCCATACGCAACATCTTTCAAAAATCTGAAAACTTTGGAGGCAGGCGATTGTCATGGATTAACGAAGGTACTAACATGTGAAGCAGCCAAAACCCTTGTCAATCTCACAAAATTGAGAATAAGAGACTGCAAGTTAGTGACAGAGGTAATAGTAAACGAGGGAGATAGAGGGGAAGAGATTGTTTTTGGCCACTTGAAAGTTTTGGAGCTTTACCGTTTATCAAGCCTGACATTCTTCTGCTCAGCCAATTATTCGTTCAACTTCCCCTGTTTGGAGCAGGTTATTGTGAATCAATGCCCAAAATTATATACCTTTTCTCAAGGAGTGTTAAGCACACCATTGCTTCAGAAAGTGCAACTGAAAGAAGAAGATGAAGGGCAAGATTATTTTTGTAAAGATGATCTCAATTCTACCATCCAACAAATGTTTGCGGATATGGTATTTACTCTCTCAGAAAATCTTTGCTATCCATTAGTTTAAAAAAAAATAAAAAAAAAAAACAATTACTTTACAGATCAAACTCTAATGTTTTAAATATGATAATTTAATTTTTAAAAATGTTTAAAAAATCATAAATTAATTTCTAAAATCTTTTAAAACAATCATATATTTTGAGAATACAATATGACTTCAATAGTTATAATATTGCATTTACAGTTATAATCTGTTGTATTATGTTCAATTCTTTAGATGTATAACTGTTTTTTTTTAAACTATCAAGAGTAGATTTATGTTTCAAATTTTTCAAAAGGACACCAAACTTTCCTTTTATAAATATAATGCAGTACTATTTGTTTGTTTTGGTGCTACGGTACATTCATGTATACATATTGTCTATGTTTTTTTGCTTCCTGTCTTGTAAATAACCACATAAGATTCAAATCGTTCCATGGATTCTTGTCTAAAGTTTTCGTGGGTTTATTAATGACCTTCACATGTTTTTTTTTTGTTTTTTTGTTTTTCTAGTTGGGGGAATAAAATTTTATTACAAGAATGTAAAATTTGTCGATTAGGAGTTAATACATAATTCCCAAATTTCAATATTAATATGAATTCTTATTCTTAAATTTTAGGTAATTTTCTTTGTTTTGGCCCCTTTAAAGTCAAAATCGTAATTTTACCTTGTTTTAATTAATTAATATTTTCGGTTTTATAGGTTGGCTTCCGTGACTTTAAACATTTAACACTCTCTGAATTCTCCAACTTAAAAGAAAAAATATGGAATGATCTATTACCAATTGACATATTCTGGAATTTAAAGTCGCTAGTACTGGATAAATTTTTAGACATATCAAGTGGTATTCCACCCAATGTGTTATGCCGTTTCAAAAATCTGGAAATGTTGGATGTAAAGAGTTGTGAGTCACTAGAACAAGTGTTTGACCTGGAGGAAAATCAAGAAGAAATTTTGGGCTTACAGAAATTGAAATCATTGAAAATTGAGAATTGCAACAGCTTGAGATCCGTATTTACTCCATCTGTACTACGGGTTCTTGTTCAACTCCGAGAGATAGAGGTGAAAAACTGTGCTTTGATCGAAGAAATCATCAAAAAGGAAGGGGAAAAAGATGGAGTGAGTGATAAAATTATAATCCCTCGATTGAACTCTGTTAAACTTGAGTCATTGCCTAACTTGACAAGCTTCTATTCTGGAATTAATGTTTTTGAATGTCCTCCCTTGCAAACTATTATTTTTAAGGACTGTCAGAAGATCCATATGAAGCAGTTTAGTATTCATCTTGCATCCCTTTTCACTGTTAAGGTAAGTTTGTTTCAATTCTTTTTACACTATGATATGTTTTATCATATAAATTCTAATATTTTGGAAACAAATGAATTTTTTTTTCCTAAAAAAACATTTTATATGCCTGCAGGTTGTCTTACCGAGTTCGGAAACATCTGGCTTCCAGAAATTAACAGTCTTGATCATCGATGGCTTTGAGCATTTAAAATACTTATTCCCATCTTCAGTGGTCAAAAGTCTTTCCAGACTTAAGGAGCTTGAGATATCTAACTGTAAGTTCATGGAAAGAGTAATAGATGAAGATGAAGAGAGACCAATTACGGTGCTGTTTCCTAAATTATACCAGCTGAAGCTTAGAGATCTTCCAAAGCTCACAACATTCAGCAACTGTACTGCAAATTTGGTTGAAATGTCCTCCTTATTCAGACTCTGGATTGACAACTGCCCGGGTATTCAAACATTCATCTCCAATTCTGTATGTGGTGACGTGACAGCATCAAGCAAAGAACCTGATGGAATGAATGCAATGGAGAACTCTACTCGCATACAATCTCTTTTTGATAAGAGGGTGATCAGTCCCTTTATTTTGTTTTCAATTTTTTTATCATTCATCATATCAAATTTATAATTTTTAAGTCACTAATAATGGATGTTTATGTTATAATTGTAATTTGAAATCTTCAGGTAAGACTCCCTAGTTTGGAGAGATTGAAAATAACTCATGCTGATGAATTGGTAAAGATCTGGGACGATCAGGTCTTCTTGAAATCTTTCTGCAAATTAAATCGTGTGTTTCTACGCTTTTGTAAAGGACTTGTAAGTGTTTTTCCATCTATCATGCTCGGGAGTCACCAGAAACTAGAAATTTTGGAAGTACAAAACTGTGATTCAATTGAAGAGATATTTGAAGTACTTGAGAAAAGCTCTGGTGTACTGAAGAAAATTGTTGCCAAGGAGAAAGCACATCCTAGGTTTTTGTTGTAAGCCATTCAAACATATATGTTATCCTATGATAACGAAACAATTATACAAATTTTCAGAATCGGAAGCGTACCTCCTGCCATGGTTAATTTCTGCGATTCGGAAATAAGCTGCTGTGATTCTTCACCGAGAAGATCGTCCTCGTCAATATTGAAATCCAGTGCTTCCAAAATGCGCACTGAAACCTTTGATGGGATGGGTTTTTAATTCAGTGGATTTTGGGGACCAGTTTTCTGTGTTTGTGAATGCTTGAATGTACATGTGTTTCCATCAAACACAAAGTTGGCCTTTTATATTAATTGTCAAAAAGACAATTATGCCCTTATAAAGTGTTAGACCATTTTACCCTTATGAGAATATTAAAATTACCTTAATTTGCAAATTCAATTCTAACATTCTCCCACTTGGTCTTACACTTTATAACATTATCCACTACAACCTTAATGTTTAAATAGAAATTAAAATTGTGTGAATCATAGCGGTAGGTCCCTATAACTCAGGTATTACCTTCCATGTATCACATCACAATTCCTCTTTCTAAATAAACTCAAATGTGGATCCAAACTTTATGAATAAACCTCAAATGTTTATTCCTGGTCCTGCATAATGTTTGTTTTCTCTCAACATAAATGTATACAACTCAATGAGAAACAAACCAACAGAGTCAATTACATAAATATGTAAATTACAACTCATAAACATAAATTGTTACGAAGTCCCAAAAGTACAACATGATCTCTGAAAACCTTAGGTGGCATGCCTTTTGTCAGAGAATCAGCAACCATCTGCTCAGTCCGAATGTGTTCTATGAGCACTTCCTTAGCTTTTATGTGCTCTCTGATTGCTAAATACTTAATGTCGATATGTTTGCTTCGACTCCCACTTTTATTGTTTTTAGCAAAGAACACGGCAGCAGAGTTGTCACAGTACAACTTTATTGGCCTCGAAATGGACTCAACGATTTTCAGTCCAGAAATGAAACTTCGTAACCAGATACCCTGTGCAGTAGCCTCAAAACAAGCAACAAACTCAGCTTCCATGGTAGAAGTGGCAACCAAAGATTGTTTTGCACTTCTCCATGAAATGGCTCCCGCGGCTAGGCAAAACACATAACCGGATGTTGATTTACGAGAATCAACGCAACCAGCGAAGTCTGAGTCTGAATATCCAACAACTTCTAGATTGTCAGATCTCCTGTATGTAAGCATCAAATCCTTTGTACCCTGGAGATATCTCATAACTTTCTTTGCAGCTCTCCAGTGATCCAGGCCAGGATTACTCTGAAATCTTCCCAACACCCCAACTGCAAAAGCAATGTCGGGTCGGGTACAAACCTGAGCATACATCAAACTTCCTACCGCTGAAGCGTATGGAATGTTTGCCATTTGTTCCTTTTCAAAATCAAACTTTGGACATTGGTCCAAGGTCAATCTGTCACCCTTCACAATGGGTGCAACACTCGATGAACAGTCTTTCATCCGAAATCTCTCTAGAACTTTATTGATATAGGCTTCCTGAGATAGCCCCAAAACATGACGGGATCTATCCCTATGAATCTTAATGCCAATGACATAAGACGCCTCACCCATATCTTTCATATCAAAGTTTTGAGAGAGAAACTGTTTCACCTCATGTAACAACCCCAAATCATTGGTTGCAAGTAAAATATCATCAACATACAACACAAGGAAGATGATTTTGCTCCCACTAACCTTGTGATATATACATTGATCCATGATGTTTTCAATGAAACCAAATGAAGAAATAACATCATGAAATCTTAAATACCACTGTCGTGAGGCCTGCTTAAGCCCGTATATGGACTTCTTCAACTTGCACACCAAATTCTCACCACTACTTGAAACAAACCCATCAGGTTGTCTCATATATACTTCTTCATGTAGATCCCCATTCAGAAATGCTGTTTTCACATCCATTTGGTGTAAATCAAAATCAAAATGGGCAGTCAATGCCATTATGATGCGGAAGGAATCTTTCTTGGAAACAGGAGAAAAAGTCTCCTTATAATCAATTCCTTCCCTCTGAGTGAACCCTCTGGCAACGAGACGGGCCTTGTATCGCTCAATATTGCCATTGGAATCCCTTTTGGTCTTGAAGACCCATTTACAACTTATAGGTTTCTTTCCAATAGGCAATTCAACAAGGTCCCAAACTTGGTTATGTGCCATCGAATCCATTTCATCTTTCATAGCATTATACCACAAATCAGATTTATCACTATCAATGGCTTGTGAAAACGACTCAGGATCATTATCAGTAGTGATGTCATAGTCAGATTCTTGTAGATACACTATATAATCAGTAGGAATTGCCGATTTTCTAACTCTAGTAGATCTCCTTAAAGTTGGTTCAACAGCCTCTGGTTGAGTCTGTTGCACAACAGGTTGATCCTCTTGAAGAGGATCTTCACCATGATCTTCTAAAGTTATTTCCGGAAGATGTGGCTCAGGTATAGTTGGTTCCTCTATGTTCATTCTTGTTGGACGAACAACCAACAACCTACTTGATGAGGGAGCACCTGTATCAGGGATCGTGTCCCTGGTTCGATCAGAATCCTCAGGGATCAAGTCCCTGAGTCGATCACTCCCACTAACCACATCATTCTCTAAAAATTTTGCATTCCTTGATTCGACAATCCTACTAGAATGGTTTGGACAATAAAACCTGTATCCCTTGGATTTCTCAGCATATCCAATGAAAAATGCACTTATTGTTCGTGGATCCAATTTCCTCTCATGTGGATTATAAACTCTGACCTCAGCGGGGCAACCCCAAATGCGTAAATGTTTTAAACTCGGTTTCCAACCTTTCCATAACTCAAATGGCGTTCTGGGAACAGCCTTGGTTGGAACTCTGTTTAAAATATACGCTGCTGTTTTAAGAGCTTCAGGCCACAGAGAGTAAGGTAATCTGGAGTTACTCAGCATACTCCTTACCATGTCCAACAATGTCCTATTTCTTCTTTCTGCAACACCGTTCTGAGATGGTGT
Source organism: Anacardium occidentale (assembly GCA_026122585.1). Taxonomy (NCBI): domain Eukaryota; kingdom Viridiplantae; phylum Streptophyta; class Magnoliopsida; order Sapindales; family Anacardiaceae; genus Anacardium; species Anacardium occidentale. The sequence continues at coordinate 183,189 of JAJEJH010000413.1, forward strand.
GCCAGGCAAGGTGTATTGAGCAACAATACCTTGCTCCTGAAGAAATTTCGCAAATGGACCAAGTGCTTGTCCAGAACCCGTGTATCTACCATAATATTCACCACCACGGTCAGATCTCACTATCTTTATTTGTTTACCACATTGTTTCTCTACTTCTGCTTTATATATTTTAAAAGCATCCAACGCTTCGTCCTTGTTATGAAGCATGTAGAGATACATAAATCTAGTGTGATCATCAATAAATGTGATGAAATATTTCTGACCAACAGAACTCAAATCAGGGCAACAGATATCAGTATGTATGATTTCTAATATCTCACTACTCCTATTGGCATTTTTCTTTGACTTGTTAGTCTGCTTACCTTTAATGCAGTCTATACAAGTATCGAAATCAGTAAAGTCAAGATTTTCCAGAATATCTGAATTTACCAATCTCTTAATTCTATCAATGGAGATATGTCCCAATCTCCTATGCCATAAGAGTGACGAATTCTCATTCATGACACAACGTTTAATACCAGCCAATTCATGTGAAGCTGCCAAACTATATGGAACATTACTCAAATTTAATTTAAACAGACCATCACACAATGTACCACAACCAATAACATTAGAATTTTTAAACAATTTCATAGAATTCCCAGAAAAGTTAAAGGTGTATCCAAAAGGTACAAGTCGTGATACAGATATCAAATTCCTAGAAAAACTAGGAATATAAAATGTTCTGTCTAAAATTAAATCATATCCAGTATTTAGAATCAATCTACATGTTCCAACAGCTTCAACTCGTGAAGGCATCTGATTTCCAGAATAGATGCAGCTTTCACTTTCCAATGGTTTCCTTTGGTTTAGAAAACCCTGCAAGGTATTCGCAACATGGATTGTAGAACCAGAATCAATCCACCAGTCATTATGAGAAATACAGATATTAGATTCATAACAGACCAAAGATTGGAGATTACCTTTCTTCTCGAGCCAAACCTGCCTTTTAGGACAGTCCTTCCTCACATGTCCCTTCTTTTTACAGAAGAAACAGCGCAAACCATCCTTTTTAACAACAGTAGCAGGCGCATGCATCTTCGCTTTTCCTTTAGTTTTCTTGCTCGAAGATGCTTTGCTCGATCCAGTAGCCAAATGCACACCCTCAGTCTCCTCCTGTAAGAGCCTCCCCTCCTCTTGAACACACATGGTCAATAACTCATTAATAGACCATTTATCCTTATGTGTGTTATAAGAGATCTTAAATGGGTTATACTGATGAGGCAGAGAGCTAAGGATGTACTGCACCTGGAAGTCATCAGCAATTTCCATCTTTAAGGACCTCAGCTTGCTAAATATGTCCCTCAGCTGCATAATATGCTCACGAACGCCCTTAATGCCCGTGAGCTTCAAAGAAGTAAGTTTATTGATGAGGGTAGCTCCTAATGCCTTGTCAGATGTCAAGAATTGAGCTTCAATAGCACTCATCAGCTCCTTGACATTCTCACACTCCGGAATCGAACCACGAATGCTAGTCGTAATGTGAGATTTGATAAACATCATGCTCAATCGGTTGGATCGCTCCCACCGTTCATATAACTTAACTTGAGCCTCACTACTAGCATTTGTCACTGCAGGTGGCTCATCCATACGGAGTGCATAGTCAAGGTCCATACACCCCAAATACAATAAAACTTGCTCTTTCCATACAGCATAATTATCACCATTCAACATTGGAACATTATCAGTCATATACATAACTTGTCGCTCAGCTGTAATTTAAAAAATACAAACATGCTTACAATTAATAAGAGGCATATCCCATCAACATTAATGATTAATCTACCAATGCAAATTAATCTGAATTAAACAAGAATCGCATATCATAATATCTCCCTGTGGGCAAAGACATTACATATAATGATTCTTAACAGTAATTGATGAAACTATAAATTAATAATATTCCCTAATGCCTGTGGGCTAATCAAGGAATAAAATTAATTTACATTTCACCCTAATTAATCATGAAATACAATGTTTCCTGTGGGTAAAACATTGCATTACCATGCTTAACTAGAATTTCGATGCCATCACAAACATAATGCATATATTTCAATAATAAAGATGCTGTGGCTACTCTAAATCATCAAAATATACACCGATAAACAGTAGAAATGTGAAAAATTAACAAATATGAGCACGTTTCAACATATAAACGCATAAAAGAACATGAAATTCGATATTCAGAAGCAAAAACGCGCTGCTAAGGAGGTGCACGCGCTTTCACGCGCCACCAGAAGAAGCACACGCGCCTCCACGCGCCGGTCACGCGCTGCCACGCGCGCACACGCGCTTCACCCTTCCGGTCAACGGTCAACGGTCAAACGTTGACTAGTCAACGGTCAAAGATGTTGACTGGTCAACGGTCAAACGTTGACCGGTCAAAAGTCGGACCTGGATTTCCGGTTCGGGTTGACCCGAATTGAATGGGTCGGGCTGACCCGGTTCGACCCGAAAACATTGGGTTGGGCTGACCCGATTCGGTCCAATGAGTTGGCACATGCATGGAGTTAACTCACCGAGTCAACTCGGCGTTTTAACTCACTCAACTCAACAGTCAACTCACCCAAATAAAATAATTTAAAATATAATATTATTTTATTAAAACTTACTCCACTGCCGCTTCAAATTCAAACACATGCGCAAAAAACTGCAGCCATTTATTAAAAAACAATGCGTTCCTTTTCTTAAAATTGCAGCAGCCGTTTTTCTTTAATTTAAATTTATTTATACATTTAAAATTCAGCCGCCACATTTATTCAGCAAACAGTCGTTAATTTTTTTTCAAAAATTGAAACGGCAGGAATTTTGGGCACGCAAAAGTCGGGTAACCAAAACATGAACCGGATCAAGCAAAACGGGTTAAAAAAAACCCAGCAAACAAAATTCGAATTTCAGCCAAATTGCAGCATATTCCGACCACGATTCCGGCAATTGGGTGAGGGGAAATAATGCAAATGGGCTCGTAAATGAAACCCAGCAGCCAAAATTTCCTAACACCACCGTTTGAGCCGTCGTTTACGGTGGTCAGAACTAAAACGCATCAATTCGGGTTCAATTCGTGCTCGGAAAACAAAAATTTTTCACAACCACACTAATTTGATGTTGAATTTCATTTATATGGCATCAATTTCATTCAATCAACATCAAAAGCACAAAAGCCCCAATTTTGTCTCAAGAACCCTAATTTTTCCAAATCAAAAATTAAGGCAGAAAATTGAATCCAGGCAGGAAATTTATGGCTCTGATACCAAATGTAAGCCATTCAAACATATATGTTATCCTATGATAACGAAACAATTATACAAATTTTCAGAATCGGAAGCGTACCTCCTGCCATGGTTAATTTCTGCGATTCGGAAATAAGCTGCTGTGATTCTTCACCGAGAAGATCGTCCTCGTCAATATTGAAATCCAGTGCTTCCAAAATGCGCACTGAAACCTTTGATGGGATGGGTTTTTAATTCAGTGGATTTTGGGGACCAGTTTTCTGTGTTTGTGAATGCTTGAATGTACATGTGTTTCCATCAAACACAAAGTTGGCCTTTTATATTAATTGTCAAAAAGACAATTATGCCCTTATAAAGTGTTAGACCATTTTACCCTTATGAGAATATTAAAATTACCTTAATTTGCAAATTCAATTCTAACATTTGTTTTCTAACTTAACCTGGTTGAATCTTCAAATGCTACCAAGTTTCAGAAGTTTCTACCCGGAAATATATATTTCAGAATGGCCAGTTCTAGAAGTGTTGAAGGTATATGGATGTAATAACGTGGAGATCTTTGCTTCAGAATTATTAAGCATCCAAGGGAGTCATGGACAACAAACACTATTCTTTGTTCACAAGGTATGAGCCTCGAGTACTCAATTAAATCATGTCTATAATTTAATAAGTAGAAGGCACTATTACTAGTTTTACAGAATTTTGACTCTCTTTTACTTATTTGATCTATTCTCTTAAAAGATTTTTATTATTAGCAATGTGCTTAATTTTTTTTGCTGGGCAACATTATCATTATGGATAAAGTTTGCAAAAGTCACAAATCTCTGTTTATAAATTCCAATCCCCTAAATTGATCATCTTTTTGTTTTTGGTCCCACGCTTTCTGGTGATTAACTGATTTGCCAGGATGCATTCCCTAGCTTGGAAGAACTAGAATTATGTGAAATGCCCAGGGTGTTGCATCTATGGAGAGGAAATTCTCAGCCTAATGATGCTTTTCGAAATCTAAAGACTCTAAAAATGTCAGAATGTGGCAATTTAAAAAATTCATGGTCCTCATTGGTGTCTTTTCGGAAGTTGGAAACTTTACAAGTTTCAAAATGTGATGGATTGAGATATTTACTGACCCCTTCAAAAGCGAAAACTCTGGATCGACTTACAAGAATGAATGTATCTGATTGCAAAATGATGGAAGAAATTATAACACATTCAAGAGCTGAAGTAATAGAGAATTCAATTATTTTCAGTAAATTTAATTGTTTGGAACTTCACTGTTTGTCCAACCTTAAAAGCTTTTGTTGTGGGGGTTATTCTCTTGAATTCCCATTCTTGAAAAAAGTATCTGTCAGAAAGTGTTTGGAGATGGAGACTTTTTGTCATGGAGTTTTAAGCACACCAAAGCTAGAAAAACTACAGCTGACAGGAGGAGAGGATGAAGCAGAAGAAATTTGGGAAGGCAACCTTAATTCCACCATACAATACGCGTTCAAAAATATGGTATATTATTATTGACTCACTAAAATACCTCATGCCTTTGCATTGTTTGGCGAATCAAATTTGATTGAATCCATGTTTTCTTTTATTTTCTTAATCCAATGAGGTGTGCTTTATGATTACAGAATGTGCGGAGCTCCAATGAGGACTGAGGTCATTCCTTGAAACCGGGTCTGCTACAGCATGGCTCCATTTCCTCCAAGTAAAGAGGGACTTTGTATCTGCCATCTCAACTGATTTTAGCTTCACATTTTGTTGGAGGTGGAATGCCATCTGTGTACACATTTTGTTCTGTTGTTGTCGGATTTGTTTTGCGTATTCCAATTTCTACAAGTTGCCAAACACTTAAGCAAACAATATGCAGCTTGTTAATTGCAATGTTGATGGTTTATTGAATAGTGTTAGGACTCATATTTAGGTGGGAAGTGGGCAGACTCATATTTACCCACTCTCATCCATTCTACTGTAAGGTTGAATTCATGCAGGTTCATTGTCTATTTTCATAAATGTTTGCTGTTAATCTTTTCTTCTTAAAATCTGTTTGGTTGTTAATTGTTTGGTTCTTAACTAGGATCATCTTAAGAATATTTGTAACCTTAGGTATTAATTATGAGACTCTTTTTTTGGGGGGATCCTAAGAATAAGTCTTAACAGCCTATGCCTTGAGTCAGTGTTATTTTTAATAATTTGATATTAACTGAAGTAGCATTCAAAACTGAATTATTATTTTGAATTGAATCAAATTTCAAATTTAGAGAAAATTATAAACTAAAATCTAATTAGTTTAGGATTAATTAGTTTTATCGAAACCAAAAATATCAATTAATCAAATCAAAATTTTGGTTAACCGATTTTGAATTGAATTTTAGAAGGTCATCTTTATTTATTTATTTTTTCAATTTTTTAAAAATTGATTCGATGTTTTATTATTTTTTACTTAACTTTTTTTAAAATCAATTTAGTTAATTAGTTTTTAAAATAGACAAATTGATAAATGAACTAAACCGTTTTACAAACCAAACCAAACCAAACAAAATTATAATTTTTAAACAATTCAATTTCGTTTTACGATTTGAACCCAATTAAGCATATTGCCTCTATTTCTTCAGATTTGTTGAGTGTATATAAAGTTAGGATGCAATTGCATCAAGACAGTAATATAGGAAGACAGTAATGAAGGAACTCAGGAAAAGGCCTTGCTTAATCCATACACCCGAAGTCCTTTTCCGCTCAACCCAGGAGGCCATAACAGAGCTCAACTAAATACTCCATCTACACCAACTCTCTTTCGATGTTTCTCCAAAAATACCTATCCTTTCCACCACAATTACAACTATGTACTATATATCGTAACACCACAATCTCTCTACACTTCCCACGTGGCAATCTTCTGGAAAGGCAGCACTATAGGAATCCCAAACTAGAACACAATGCCATTAACTTGTATCCTTGACAACTCAGCCTAACAAATCTTTGAACAAGTTGGGATTTTGATGGGTTGGGGTCACACCCATCTGCCTCACAAGACCCTCCCTTTCCAATGCATATTTGGAGTTTGGACCTTACTGAATTGTGTTGATTATGTTGTTGCAGTTCCTTCATGAGGATTTTGTATGGTCAGATTTGACAACCCAGATAAGAGATTGACATCAACACCACTCCCACTCCCACTCCCACCCGTCTCTGAATATAGTCCCAGAATATCAGATGCTTTGTCAGCATCTGCTTCATTGTGATTCACACTTGGCTTGGCTTGAGTCAAGCAGCCCTTCCAGCTGCTTAAAAGGATCATAGGATTGTGCACCACTAGGACCAGGTGGCTCGCCCAAGTCAACCAAATTTGGTTGTGGTTGAGCAAGAATTTTCCCAGTGGCATTTCTAGCCCCTCCTTTTGGCACCTGAGGCTTCTCTGCAATGCCTGCCTTGCCAGCTTTATGTCCAGTTGCCGATGTTCACCTTTCAGTTTTTGATGAACCACCAAAAAGTGATGCAGCAAGCTTCTGCTTCTCCGTGGAAATTTCAACTTGTCCTTTCCTTGAATCATAGGAGGTGTCACGTTTCCTTGCATTTAAAGTGCCCGCTGCATGTACAACTTTTGTGACACCATTCACTGTTTTCTCAGTAGCAGAACTTGAGGTTGATGTTCCAGAAGAGTAAGTAGGCCTAGCCAACTTATTTTGGACACCATCAAGTCATAATCTGAGTTCTGAAGGATCTGACCCGGATAAAGATGGCATGGAACAAGTTCAGTAGAAGATGCAAGAGAAACTGGAGGAATTCTTGACGACACGGTTGGCTTTGGAAGCGCATAAGCCTCAAACCGAAGACCCTACAATGAAGAAAAGTATTATAAAACCAAAAAAGACAACCTAAGCTCTACGGTCCTAGCCCGCAAGCATCAAGGCACAAGCTACCAACTACTAAAGCTTGACCTTTTAACTATATACATAAAAAATATGCATCCCACATTTTAGAAAACAATCATTTACATCTTCGAATGTGGGGTTATATATGTGAGTCCTCTATAAAATGTAAACTATATTGCAAACTAAGTGCAACAAACAGGATCGTGAAATCGTTCCCAGTCTTTTGGTTAGGATTGCCGGCTCCTCCAAGCATCTTACGCACCACTTCCTTTAAGTTCCAAAGTTGATCGGGAGGGGGGAATTGGCAGCTCAAACCAGCCCTTGAACTAACGCTATATTGCCTGAAAATCATCATATCTCTTCTATGCATATATTTGATTTAAATGGGAGAGAAGTATTGCCAATTGAGCTTCATTTGTGTCTTGAAAAGATGCTGCAAATCCTGAACAAAATCAGCTTCATTCTGGGAATTTCCCAGAATTTACTGTTCACAGAATAGTAACTGTGAACAGTGCCTATAGCATTTTGAGCAAATAAGCCTTCATATACTGCCCGAATTTGTTCCTTGTTGTTCCAGCATGTGTGCAGGAGGTTGCCAAGCCTCTTTGAGCACAAAGGATGGACCTTAGCTTCATAATTCCAGTAATGCTCTCTTGGAGTAGGGTGCCAAACATACGTATAGTAACTTACGAGCATCCAGGCTTCATTTGCACACCCACCCCAATCGCAGTTCTTGAACCTTATGTTGTAAGCTCTTCGAGCCTTGCTCCAGCCACCTTCACTACAATTTAAGCATTGCGCCACCCCTTGGTTCCCACATTTAGTCTGCCACCTGTTATAAACCATAGAAATAGTTACTAACTTGCTTTTGTTGAGAGATTTGCTGCAGCCCTTTTTTCCTTTCATCCAATTATCCTTATTACAAGGCAAGCACCCAACCATCTCTGTGTTACCATGCTTAGCAGGCCAACTGATGTGGTCCATGGTCCTCCCATGAGTAATCCATTTATTTAGGTGAACTGAAGCTATACCATCAGAATATGCCCACTTAACTTTGCAAGATACACACTTATCCCTAGCAGCAACTCTTAAGTATTTCAATAAGGAGCCAAGAGAACAAATTAATAGCCTTCAAGCTCCTTCTACTTTCCCTGTGAATCGTACTCGTGTACAGTACCAGAGGCTGCAGAATTTTCAATTCTAGGTTCCTTGATGCTTTGTGCTTTAGCCATGTTGCAACTTCTTTGTAAGTAGTTTGCACAGTGCCTTTCATGCTGGGTGCCCCCTATGTATGCGCACTAGAAATTAATTATTTAAGTAAACTGAAAACATAAATATTTCTTGATGCTAATGTGTGGACAAGGTACAAACTCACGCAATGGAGAGTGCCCAGAAAACAAGAAAAAGTGACAAGAAGCTCAAGAGCAGAGCTTTCAATTTTTGGGTTTACACATGAGCAACAGAAAGAGAGGATGGAGTTATGGAATACAGAGCAAAAATAGAGGGGTGAGCTACAGTACTTCTCCTCCCCCCTGTTTCAAAGTTTGCTTGTTCCCGCTTCTGAGTCCTCTTCCTCTTCCTGTGTCTGAGCTCTTTCCTCCAGCATTCTTGGTCGGCCCTTCTTCTCCTTCCGACCGGCTGGTCTGTTCTGATTTTTTCCTTGGCTGTTTCGTCTTGAGTGTGCGTGAGTGGCCGTGAGCTTCCTCTGGTTCTTGGGTCATGCTTTCTTGATTGGTGCTTTAGGCTCCTCGGTGCTGTGCGTGGCGTCCTGGTAGGCTCTCTGATCCTCTCTTCTCTCCTCTTCTCCCTCCTGGTCATTGCTTAGGTTGCTCTGGTTGTGGTGTGTGGCGTATTTAGCTGTGTGTGCGTGCTTGTCTGTTGCATGTGTTCAGTTAGCTTTGGTTTTTTTCTTCTGCTTTGTTGGCTGTGTGTGGTTGCTTGTGGTGTGTGTGAGTCTGTGCTTCCTGTGCTTTTTTGGTTTGGCTAGTGTGCTTGTGTTGTGTGTGGTGGCTGGTTTGTCTTTGCAGGTGACATGGCTACACCGTCCAATGCTTCGGGTGGTGGCGGTTTGGGTGTCTCTTCAGTGTCAAGTGGTGAGCCTTGTGTATTGAATCAGTGCATGGAGGTGGGGGCCATTTCACGTCCGTGGAACAAGCTTTTTAATAATAAAAAAATTGGTTCTGAATTGGAATATTTTCCGCCTTCGGGTGCCTCCAAAGGTGGAAAATGTATGGTTGAGTTGCCTGAGGAGCTTGCCAATGAGGGAGCGAAGAGATGGGAAACATGTGCGGTTGGTTTTTTTCTTGGTAGAAGGCCACCGTTTCTATTGGTCAGAAAATTTGTTGAAAGAATATGGGGCAATAAAGGGCTGACTGAGGTGACTTCTAATGGTCACGGTATGGTCATCTTTAAATTTAAGGGGGTGGAAGACTTGAATAGAATCCTTGATGATGACCCATGGTACATTGGAGGCCAACCTCTCTTCCTTAGGAGATGGTCTAGAAACCTTTCCATGGTAGCTGAGGAGATAAAGACAGTCGCGGTGTGGGTCAGGATCTTTGGAATTCTTTTAGAGTTTTGGAACCCGAAAGGTTTCAGTTATATTGCTAGTGGTATAGGGAGGCCTCTTAGACTTGATACGGTTACTGAGGAAGGTTCTCGGTTAGACTTTGCAAGAATCAATATAGAGATGGAACTTGAGAAAGCTTTTCCAGATTCATTAGAGATCAAGCTTCCAAATGGGAAAGTTATTGAATTGAAGGTTGACTATGCTTGGCGGCCTATCAAATGCCTCTCCTGTAATGCTTATGGCCATGCGCGCGAGGAGTGCAAAGTAGGCAACCAAAGTATGGGGTTCGTTAGGAAAGCGCAAAGAGACCCTGGTCAAATGAGGCATGAAAGAGCGCGAAGAGGTCTTAATGTTCAACTTGCTAGCAAAGGAGTGGGAAAAGGAGGATTTGAGGGAAAGAAAGGTAATGATAAGACAAATGAGTAAGTAAGGAATAATCCTCAATTAGGCCGAGATAACAGGTTTCATGTGTTGGGGGAAGCTATAGAGGAAGAAGGGATCCGCATTGTGGATGGTGAGATTATAGAGGGGGAAAGAAAGTTTGATCACCTAGAAGAATCTTACCCTCCTTCTGAGCCTAGTGAAGAAGTAGGGTCGAGTACAAACAAGATTGATAAGAATGAGCCCCTTAAGGACAACATAGAAGTAGATAAAAGGGTTGACAATGAGGAGACTAATGTGAGGGTTGAACAAGAGAAGGAAAGAGAGGAGATAGGAAAATATTCCCAAGTAAAACCGTTTGGTAAAGGTATTGCAGTGAATGAGATGGAGGTCAAGCTTAAGGAGTTCAAAAAGGAGCAAAAGGGAAATAAAAAGAAGAGTGGGAAAAAAGGGGGGAGTAGTTCTCTTGCAATTAAGATTAATGGTTAATTTGGCTTCTTGGAATATTAGGGGTTTAAATTCCCCTTTAAAGCAGAAGGAGATTAGGAAGCTAATTAGAAGTAGTTCTCTTGACATTTTGGCGATCTTGGAAACGAAAGTTAGAGAGAGTAATAGTGAGAATGTTAAGTGCAACATTAATGGAGATTGGCATTGGGTGAATAACTATAACGCGTATCAAAGGGGTCGAATATGGGTTTTGTGGAATAATAATAGAATAAGAATGAGGATCCTTGAGAGAAAAAAGCAATATATTCATTGTGAGATTGAGACTATACTTACTGGAGATAGATTTGTGGCTACCTTTGTGTATGGAGATAATGGATACATTGAGAGAAAAAGCCTATGGGAAGACATAATAAGAATTAGTAATAACACTAATAAAGGCCCTTGGGTGATTATGGGTGACTTCAATGCGATTAGGAAGAGAGACGAGAAAATTGGTGGCACTAACCAGTGGAGTGACCGGGATGAAGAGTTTAATGACTGTTGTAATACTGGATGCCTTGATGATTTAAGACTTATTGGGCCAAGTATGACTTGGAGTAACATGAGTGAGGGGCCTTTTAGGATTACGTGCAAGTTGGATAGAGTTTTGGTGGGAGATAATTGGCTTGACAAATTCCCCAATGCGATTGGAACTGTCCTGCCCAATGGCATCTCTGACCACTGCCCTCTTGTGGTGCGCTGTGATGGCAATAAGGGAGGTCGGAAGTGCCCATTCAAATTTTTTAATTTTTGGGCTTCTGATTCGCGTTTCTTGCCCTTGGTTAAAAAGTGTTGGGATACAAGAATTGATGGTAACCCAATGTTCAGGCTAGTCAGAAAGTTAAAATTGGTTAAAGACGATTTGAGAGTGTTGAATAAGGAAGAATTCTGGAACATCTCTGAGAGGGTCAAACTTGCTAAGGAAAAACTGCATGGTGTTCAAGCTAGAATTCTTAATGACCCTCTTAATGAGAGACTTGTGGAAGAAGAAAAAGATCTTGCTAGAGCTTATCAGAAAATTAGTTGGAAGGAAGAGTCTATGCTTAAACAAAAGTCCAGAATTAAATGGCTAAAAGAGGGTGACCAGAACACTAGCTATTTTTTCAAGTGCTTCAAGAGTCGCACGAACAGAAATGCCATTAGAGCAATTAGGGATGAGAACGACAATTTGGTTTATGAGAAAGACCTTATTCGTGACACTCTGGTGGGGCACTTTAATAATATGTTATCCAAAGATGATCAGGACTTTAGTAGGGATAACATGCCCAGATTATTTGATGTTAGAATCTCGGTTAATACGTCCCTCAATATGATTAAGGAGATCTCTGAGGAGGAGTTGAAAAGTACCATCTTTTCTATGGATGACAATAAGGCTCCTGGTCCGGATGGTTTTGGTGCTAAATTTTACAAGGTGGCTTGGGATATTGTTGGGCAAGACGTGTTTGAAGCGGTCAAGTATTTTTTTTGATAATGGATCCCTTCTTCGTGAAATCAATTGTACAATCCTTGCCTTAGTTCCTAAATGTGACAACCCTACTTATGCTAAAGACTTCAGACCCATTGCTTGTTCTAATTTGATTTATAAGTGCATCTCTAAAATCCTTGCCAACAAATTGAAAGGTGTCCTTCCTGACTGTGTGAATAGAGCTCAAGCTGCCTTCGTTAAAGGGAGGAAAATTGGTGATAATATTCTGTTGTGTAATGAGTTGCTCAACAAATATCATAGGGATATTTCCAATAGGAAGAAGTGTGCTATAAAGATTGACTTGATGAAGGCCTATGATATGGTTAATTGGGAGTTTGTTTTAGCTTGTTTAGGGAGACTTGGATTTCACCCCAAGTTTATTCATTGGATTAAAGAGTGTATCACGTCACCCATGTTTTCCATCTGTATCAATGGAGAATTGGAAGGATTTTTCAAGAGTTCAAGAGGATTAAGACAGGGCGATCCTATTTCCCCGTACCTTTTTGTCATTGTTATGGAAGCTTTTGGCAGGATTCTGGAAAGAGAGGTTTTGAAAGGGAAATTTGAGTACCACTGGAAATGTAAGGAGAACAAAATTACCCACTTGTGTTTTGCTGATGACTTGATTTTGTTTTGCAAAGCAGAGGAGAAGTCCATTAGAACTTTCAAGGATGCTCTAGATACTTTCCATAAATGGTCGGGTTTGAGAGCCAATAGAGAGAAGAGTAACATCTTTCTCTCAGGTGTGGGTAAAGAAGAGAGGAGTAGACTTATCAATGTCCTTGGGTTTGGTGAGGGTTCTTTCCCTTTCAGGTATCTTGGAGTCCCGATGGTGTCTTCCAAGATTTCTGATGCTGAGTGTAGACCGCTTCTTAATAAAATCATCGGTCGAATCTTATCTTGGAAGAGCAGATTCCTTTCATATGCGGGTAGACTGGTTCTTGTGAAATCTATCCTTTTCAGTTTTCAGGTGTTTTGGGCGACTCATTTTTTCCTTCCTAATAAAGTTCTTAAGGAAATTGATGTTAAACTTAAGAACTTTTTCTGGAGTGGGGGGGAGGTTAACTCTGGAAAAGCTAAAGTCGCTTGGGATGAGGTCTGTAAGCCATGTGTAGAGGGTGGCTTAGGGATTAAAAGAAGTAAAGAGTGGAACAAGGCTGCTATGGCACAACATTTGTGGAATATTGTTCGTAGGGATAGATCCTCCATATGGGTTGATTGGGTTAGCAAAAACAGAGTCAAGGATAAGAGTTTTTGGAATATCCAATGCAATAGTGATAGTCCATGGTGGTGGAAGAAACTCCTTAAGTTGAGAGATGAAATGCAAACTAGGGTTGGATATGTAATTGGTAATGGCGAGGACACTTTCCTTTGGTAGGATAACTGGCACCCCCATGGCCCCCTTGCTAAAAAGTTCGGTGATAAAATTATTCATGACTCGAGGATTAGGAAGAATGCGAAAGTCCAAGAGATCATTGAAGAGGGAGAATGGAAATGGCCAGTGGCTAGATCTCGTGAGATGGTTGAGGTGAAGGTAGCTACGCTTTGTATTCCTACAGGGGGACAAGATAGGGTTATTTGGAAGCCAAGTGGGGATGGCAAGTTTTCCATAAATTCTGCTTGGAATGAGTTTAGAGAGAAGAATGTCTTGGTGGATTGGGCTTACCTTATCTGGCACAAGAAGTTCATTCCTAGACACGCCATAATTTTGTGGCTCGCTTTGAGGAGGAGGTTGACCACAGGTGACAAGTTACAAAGGTATGGACTATGTTCTAAAACTACTTGTGTGTTGTGTGATATGCATGATGAAAACATAGATCATCTTTTTTTTCATTGTTCTTACAGTCAGTTTATTTGGTGTGAAATTCTTAACCAGAGCAATTTGAGTTACAGGGACCAAGGGTGGGACGAATATATTGAGGGGATTTCAAAAGAGTGGAAAGGGAATTCGCTTAGGGCTACCATAGCTAAGATGAGCCTAGGTGCGGTGGTTTACAGTATATGGCGAGAGAGAAATAATAGAGTCTTCTCGAGGGGTGCCTTGCCTAAAGAGAGGGTTTGTGTTAATGTGAGGAAAGTCATTAGAGATAGAGGAGCGGAGTTGAGTAGCTTTCCTATCTCTAACCTCAATAGAATTCTTGCTAGTTGTTGGTCGCTTCTTTTGTGTATCTTTAAAAAACCATGAGTTTGTTTTTTTATGAGGAGGGGAGGGGAGGTTACTGGAGCCTTGAGAGAAACAATTTTGAGGGGATGAGGTCTATTAAGAAAGATGTCAGTGTGAATAATGGGGGTTTTAGGTTTGCCGCTAGTTGGTGGGAAAGTTGGAGAGTCTTTTTGGAGGTGGTTGCCAAGCTTAGTGGGAAGGATGTGATTATTACTAACAACTTCTTTGTTTTGCAGGGCTTATTCTTTTTTCTAACCTTGTTTTGTTGGACCTATCCCTTGAGACCAAGCATGCTTACCATAGCCATTGACCAAGATTATCAATTATGGACATTAGTCACTTGTGTTAAGATGTGTGGTTTCTTTTGGCTTAAAAGGCTTAGATATCATGGAAGATATTTTGGTCTTAAGAGCATAATCACTTGGCTTGGGAGTTATCTTTATTGGTGGTTTCTTTGCGCTTTTGAGCGGTCCTCCCATCCATGGTGGCTGTGGTTACATCACCATTTGTGGGGAGCTTTAAAGGCTTTATTTGGCAAGGCTATTGGCAAGAAGAGGGCAGCTTGGAGCTATTTTGGTTATAAATCACAAGTTACTAGTGCATGGCATCTTAATCTCATTGGTTCCAACATGCTTTCCTCCATCCATGGGCTTTTTAAGCAAGGTGATTTGAGCTTCAGTTGGCAGGAGAGTAATTACACATGCGGGGATTGGTTCGCCATGTTTTGGACCACAGTAAGGCTGCAAAAATCCAGAATTCGCCTGGTGAAAGGATTTTCAAGCTTTACTCTAAGTTTGCATGTCAATTTGAAGGAAATCAAGGTGGATCCCCACTCCCGGACCTTAGAAATGTTGTACCATCATAGTTACATATGTGTGAAGTTGAGGGTCAGCTATCGGACATCGTTTCGAGCCCTTTTTCAGTACCTTAAATCTGGAAATCCAGATTACTGTTCACAGGTACTATTCCCGTGAACAGTAAATTCTGGAAAATTTTCCATGTTAGGCTGGATTTTTCCCCTGTTTTGAGCTGCAATTCAACCACCATTGTAGAGCAGTTTTCGAAGGGATTAAAGTCAAGGCTTTCCTATGCATTCAAGCTTCCTTTCAAGGGCTTAAACCATGGTTAAAGGTTGCTAAATTAATATAAAGGAACTTGGTGGCTACAGTGTTGGAGTTCTTGCCTCTGAGCCTGGCTGCCTCTTCCCCATATGCAAAAGTTTCTACTCCAGCTTGGAATAATTGGTCTGCAATATGGAATGGATTATTTTCAAGTCTTGTGGGATACTTGGTTTGGCTAGAATTTGGATTAGAAAGGAGCTACATCATGACTTCTTATTTGGATTGTTTTCTGGGCTTGGTTCTCTTATGCTACTTATTTCTTGATCAAATGAATTAAGGCTTAAAGAGGGGAAGGGCAATTGGTTGAAGGTTTTGTTTAAGTTGTTCTTCATGGATATTCATATGTATATGATTGTAAAATGTTGTAATTAGCTTTTAGTTTTAACTTGTTTGTTCTTCTTTGGTTTTATTTGACTCTTGGTTTGTTCTCTTAGGTTCTATCTTGACAGGAGCCTAGATAGACTCTTAAGAGAATCGATCGGAGTTATCATAGTCTCTTATTTTGTTGTTTGGTTTGCGGGCGATTTTTTGTTGTTGCACTTAGAGTGTATCGGGTTCGCCCGTTGGTTTTCTTTTATATATTCTTTTACTTATCAAAAAAAAAAAAAAATTTAGACGACCAAAAAAAAAAAAAAACAGAAAGAGAGGATGAAGAAAAGACAAAAAAGAGCAGAGGATGTATAATTTCATAAAGCATTTATGTGGCATGCAATACTTCCTTGCCATCAGGATCTCTCATGACAACACCATCAACAACAGGAGACTTCCTTGTCTCAGCATGAGCATATCCAGGGCCAACAGTGTATACCTGTATTATTTGACAAGCACACAAAACATTCGATTGCTAAAATCAAATTAGAACAATTAAAATGACTACATAGATTAGAATGCATGACTGACATGAAAGATTAATGAAATAAACACTAAAAGCAGAAATAACGTACCAGAACAATGAAGAGTAAAAGCTATAATTCAGCTAGACCATTTATGGTAAGCAGAATATCAAAACATTTTACTCGGCAAGAACATCATAACAAGAACCGAATATGTAGTGGGCAAAGAATAGTTATTATCCCTAACTAAAAGAAATGAATAATTAATATTTGAAAAAGTACATTAACATTTTTGACATTGTCACATCACATGGCAAATGTGAAGACAAAACAATTAGTATCCAACAAATAGTGTGTCCAATGTACTTATTTCACACAGAAAGAGTATCAAGCAAGCAGTATCAAACCTCCTTATAAGAAAAACGGGCATCAGAACGTGCGCATGTTAGATTCTTTATGTTCTATCACTTTCTTTTTTCCTTTTTTTGGCTTGCTCTTCGCAGTTCTACATTACTTTTTTGCCTGAACTAACTGCGATCAACGTCAGCACCAATAATAAACAACAGAACTGAAAATGCCATTGGAACATGTCAAGTTAAAAAGATCTTGATAAAAATACCTCTAATCTGCATTTTCATTGATGGTTTATTTGCCACAAGAATAAATTGAAATTATTTTTAAGATTTTTTATTCAAAAAGTAAAAGTCATAAGCAACTAACAAGGCATTTTTTCTCTTCTTTTGACAGGATATACAAATCCTTATTTGTCAAATTCCAATACCCTCAACCATTAAATACCTCAGTCTGTTCCTTAAAATCTCAGTAGACCATTACTACAAGCCTCTCACAAATTATCTAGATGATAATTTCAAAAAACCTGTGTTATTGATTTTTGTGCAATGTTCAAGTCAATAGCATCGAAAGATGTAGAACAAGCTAGAAAAAGAGGCAAATTTTTCAGGGCACATGCCATGTCCCCAATTGTCAGAAATCATTACCATTTAGTGATGAAATAGCTTTCGAAAAACTTGGCACAATCAAAGCATAAGCTGCCAATAGTAATAACAAACCCATCCACTGAACAATTATATACAACCTTGACATCTGTTCCTCCTGTTGGCATAAATTCCTTGTATTATATATGAGCCTTCATGTCTCGCCCTCTAACCTCTGGATGGATCTCACTTGACCTGTTTCCAACCTACTAGCCAAAATTGATTGCATACATCCTAATAATACTCTTATTCTAATTCCTAAAATTGGGTATTTTTTAAGGAAAAGAAATTTTACATCGGTTATAATATATTAGAAAGACATTCTAACTCCTAACTAGTTTGTATAAGAATTGTTTAATATCTTTTTCATTGTCGACTATCAAAAACTCCTCTTGGGTTTGTTTTGCACTCCCCTTTCACTTTTCTCCATAAAGATTGTCAATGTGACAAGAGAAGACATGCTTTATGTCGTAGTTATCATACCTCATTTGAATGTTTCATGAAACCATATTAAGAGAATTCTTTAAAAACTTCGTTTTTACATCCAGTGATTCTTATACGTATTTTAATTCATTTTTTAAGAATTTTGTTTTTAATTTAAATAACGGATAACTCTTTTTTACGTCAAATTACTTTTATACACTTAACATTAAAAGAACTCTTATACATTAACTTTCGAGGGACTGGTATTTGACTTTTTTAACTTTTAGATTAGGATTAAATAAATAATTTTATATTTTATACCTGATTCAATTAAATTAATTTTAAAGTTTAACAAATAAAATATGAAAAAATATTAAAGATATGAAGATATCTAATATTATTTAAAAATATTATAATAAGATTG
Source organism: Anacardium occidentale (assembly GCA_026122585.1). Classification (NCBI taxonomy): domain Eukaryota; kingdom Viridiplantae; phylum Streptophyta; class Magnoliopsida; order Sapindales; family Anacardiaceae; genus Anacardium; species Anacardium occidentale. The sequence continues at coordinate 201,176 of JAJEJH010000413.1, forward strand.
ATTAAATCTGTGAGTTCTTATTATTTAAAAATATATTTTAGATTATAAAGTTCAGAAAATAATCTGTAAAAGTAAAGCATAATTTGAGAGGAAACCCGGTATATTTAAAAGGCCAAAAGACGAATTTCCACCGAAAATTTCCTTAAATGTCATCCCTTCCAACAAGTTTTAAAAAGCCAAATATCCCCTTTTCTTCCAGTTTTTTTAATATTTTTTAGTAAAAAACCAAAATATCTTCCATAAAAAATAAATAACATTAATATTAAAATCTATTATAAAATAATATTAAAATAAAATTCAATACGAAATAATATTAAAATAATAATAAAAATTTAAAAAACTAATTAAACAATTTTAAAAATATAAAAATGAAAAAAATTTTAAAAAGTGGCCACCACCTCCTATAATATTACCGATAGTAATGACTGCCCTTAACCTGATCAGGTGGTTAAAATTAGCCACCTAATCTCATTAACGGTTGGATTTGGTTGCTTCGATTATGAAGGCGACCACCAAAAACTATCAAAATGTTATATCGGTGGCCATTTTTTATCATATGGTTAGGTCAGTGGCTGCTTTTTTAATATTTTATTTTATTTTTATAATTTTTAATTATTTTTTATAATATTAATTTTATAATTTTTATTTTTATTCAAAAAAACAAAAATATCTCTTTAACTAGTTAAATTTATTAATTGACAGTTAAATTTCATGATTGACTTTGGTCAAGGTAGGTATTTGGTTTTTCAAAAGTTTTGGGCGGAAATTGTAATTTAAGTAAACCTTGGTGGGAATGTTGTTTGTGCTATTTAATAGTAGAATAGACGAGACATAGCTAAATTGGCTTTTGAGACATAAGCTCTGTACTTCAGCTTCTTCATTTCGTATTCTTATCTTTACCTGCAAACACTTTCTGTTGCTTCAACACTTGTGAGCGAAACTACTTTCATTCATTCAGGATTTGCTCTTAACAGCTTTCACTTTGATCGTTGTTTCTTGTTTCTATCTCTCTCTTTTTCCCTTCTCACTCTTGATTTGCCTTGTTTTTATTCTGTGTGTGTTAACCTAGAACTTGTTCATTAACCATTTCTCTTAACTATTCGAAAAAAAAAAAAAAAAAAACACAGTGTCTGTTCAAGTATTTTTCAGCAATGGCTGGAAAAATAGTTTTGGATACTGTTAAGGCGCTTGCATCAAAAGCTGCAGAGTCTGCATATGACTCACTTAAACAGCAGATGTCTTATGTGTTCAAGTACCAGAGCTTCATCAATAGCCTCAAGAATCAAGTTGAGGATCTCAGAAATAAAAAAGAAAGGGTGGAGATGTCTGTAGAGTCGGCTCAAAGACAGGGGGAAGAGATTCATAAAGATGTTAAGAAATGGCTGAGTGATGTGCAGGAGTTCACTGAAAGGAAAGCAAAAGCCATCATTGAGGATGAAGATAAAGCAAACAAGGTCGGCTGTTTCAAATTGGGGTCATGTCCTAATTTGATTCAACGTTACAAGCTTGGAAAGGAAGCAGTGAAAGCGGCAGAGGCTGGGACCGATTTGTTGGGGAAAGGCAACTTCAGTGCTGTTTCCTTCCGTCCTGCTCTACAGAGGACAGAATCCTTGTATGTTAGAGGCTATGAGGCCTTCGATTCTAGAGAAAAAGCTTTGCAGGAAATTACAGAGGCATTGCAGGATGTTAGTGTTAACAAGATTGGGGTGTATGGGATGGGAGGTGTGGGCAAAACCACATTAGTGAAAAAAGTAGCTTGGCAGATGAAGGAAAAAAGGTCGTTTCAAGAGGTGGCCATTGCTGAGGTAACACAAACCCCAGACTACAAAAAAATTCAAGAGCAACTTGCTTCCGATTTAGGCTTGGAATTCAGGCAGGAGGAGAGTGAATATCAGAGAGCCCGCCGACTGCGGTACAGGATAAAGAAGGAGAAGAATTTACTTATAATACTGGATAATATCTGGACAAAAGTTGACTTGGATGCAATTGGAATTCCGTTCGAGGATGCTACGAAAGAAAGAAAAGATGAAAAGATCAGGCCATGCACGATATTGTTAACTTCTAGAAATGTGGATTTATTAAGCAAAGATATGAAGACTCAGAAGGACATATTCATTCGTCCTCTATCTGATGGAGACGCATGGGATTTGTTTTGGAAGATTGTGGGTGATTCTGCAGAAAGCTCTGATTTTCATCCTGTAGCAGTTGAGATTGTCCAAAAATGTGCAGGTTTACCGATCGCAATTTCAACAATTGCGAATGCATTGAAAAATAAGCCTCTTTACACTTGGAAAGATGCCTTGGCTCAATTAAAAAGGTCTAATCCAAGACGTATTGTAGATATGGATGAAACTTTGTATTCTACTATAAAGCTGAGTTACAATTTTCTGAAAAGTGAGGAAGCTAAATCACTATTTTTGCTCTGTGCTCTAAAAGATGCTGGTAGTAGCGTGTTCCTCGATGACCTATTCAAATATAGTGTTGGTTGGAATTTGTTTGGAGATGTTTATACATTGGAAGACGGAAGGAATAGATTGCAAACGTTGATAGGTCATCTCAAAGCTTCGTCATTATTGTTGGACGATGACGATGACAAGTCAGTTAAAATGCATGACATTATTCATGCTGTCGCTGTATCGATTGCTTCAACAGAGAAGTTCATGTTTAATATTCAAAATGTCACCGGGTTGAAAGAAGTACTGGGAGAGAAAATATCAAAAGATTCAACTGCCATATCTTTGCCCTTTAGAGATATTAATGATGATCTTCCTGAAAGGTTAAGTTCCCCGAAACTTGAGTTGTTCTTTCTATTTACGAGAAACAACTCACTACAAATTTCAGATGCTTTTTTCGAAGAGACAAAAGAACTCAAAGTTTTAGATCTTACCGGATTTAAATTCTCGTCGTTACCTTCATCCATTTCTTTCCTAAATAATCTTCAAACATTGTGTTTGGACTCCTCTCAATTAGGGGATATAAAAATAGTCGGAGAGCTAAGAAAATTAGAAATTCTTAGCTTGATGGATTCTGATATGGAAGAGTTGCCTGCAGAAATTGGACAATTGACTCAGTTGAAATTGTTAGATTTGAGCAATTGTTCAAACTTAAAATACATTGCACCAAATGTCATCTCCTGTTTGTCTCAATTAGAAGAACTATATATGGGCAACAGCTTCGATCATTGGGAAGTTGAAGGAATGGATTATCAAGGACTAAGAAATGCTAGTCTTGGAGAATTAAAAAGGTTGTCTAACCTAACAGCTTTACACCTTCATATTCAGGATGCTCGAGTCATGCCACAAGACTTGTTCTTCAAGAAATTGAAAAGTTATAATATATTTATAGGAGATAAATGGAATTGGTCCGGTAAAAATGACATTTCAACTTCAAAAACGTTCAAGCTGAAGATACATGATAGTGTTTATTTGGGGAAAGAGATTAAAAGATTGTTGAAGATGACTGAAGATCTCTCTCTAGAAAAAATGCAAGGAGTTAGATATGGTCTTTATGAACTTGATGTGGATGGCTTTCCACATCTAAAGTATCTACGTGTAAAAGACGGTCTTGATATTTTATATATCATTAACTCAGTTGCTTGGAAACTAGCCTTTCCCAAGTTGGAGTCCTTGATCCTTTGTAATTTGATTAAATTGGAGAAGATATGTCATGGTCAACTCAATGTAGAGTCTTTCAGCAAATTAAGGATCATCAAAATAGAAAAATGTGATAGATTGGAGTATCTCCTTGCGTCCTTCATGGCCAAAAACCTTTTGCAGTTACAAGAAGTTGAAGTGATCGATTGCAAGAAGCTAAAAGAGATTTTTTATGAAGAAAGTAATGATCATGGTGTTGAAATTGAAGCAAATGATGATGAGATTCTGCTTGATAGATTGTGCTCTTTGACACTACAACGCCTACCCAAATTCATAATGATCAGCTCTGACATAAAGGTATGTTTTGTATTTTTTATCTTTCATTTTATTTTATGTAAAAAGGAGTATTCTTAATAGTTTTTAAGTTATGTTTAAGGATAATATTTGTTTGTACAGGTTGTCTTTCCAAGATTGGAGAACTTGAAACTGTGTTCAATTAATTTTGAGAATGCATTGCTTGAAGAACGTCTGTCAATGTTTTCTTATAGTCGTTGCTTAAAAAGCCTAATTATGGAGGAGTGTAATGGCTCGAAATTTTTGTTTTCATCTTCTATGGTCTAAAGTCTTAATCAACTCCAAGAGCTTGTGGTGAGGGATTGTAACTCAATGGATGTAATAATTGACTCAAAAGGAGTAAGAGAAGAAAAGACAATTGATATGAGTTTTCCTAAGCTACTTTACATGAAGCTTGAACTCCTACCAGAACTCACAAGTTTTAGCATAGGGAATCTAATTGAATTCCCCTCCTTAAAAGAACTCCACATTGAGTGTTGCTCTAATTTGAAGACATTATTCAACCAATCTTTTTATCCAGAAGCGATGATAGAAGAGCCTGAAGAAGAGGTGAACTCGGATAATGACTTTATTGATATAATTCCGCTCTTTAACAATAAGGTAATTAGTTTATTCTTGATAGTAAAAAATTATGTTGCAGATAGCTTGCTCATTGTGAGTTTATGGGTGTTTCATACCAAAATATTAACATCATGAATTGTTTGCTGCAGGTTGCTTTTCCACGCTTGGAGGAGATGGTGCTCTTACACTTGGATAACTTGCAGCTGATATGGCACAACCAAAAACTCCATGCGCAGTCCTTTCACAAACTAAAGGTAGTGAGAGTGGAATCCTGTGAAAAGTTATTGACTATTGTTCCATCTAGTACTCAAGGAAATCTAACCTTTCATAATTTAGAGAGACTAACTGTTGGGAATTGTCAGAGTATGAAAAGTCTCCTTCCGGTTTCTACGGCTACTTGTCTTGTACAACTTAAAGATCTACGGATATATTTTTGTGGGTTGGAGACTATTGTTTCCGAGGAGAATGTTAACATGGCCCCAACATTTTTATTTCCAAAATTAACATATATCCACCTTGAGGGTTTGGAGGAACTCAAATATTTCTATCCGCGGTTGCATGCTATAGAGTGGCCAATGCTAAGAAGTTTGGTTGTGTATCGATGCAAGAGGATAAAAGTATATGTTTCTGAATTTCCTAGCTTCCAAGCCAGAGAAAGAGAGTGGCAGTCTGCCCTGTTTTTGTTAGAAAATGTATGATTTCAATGTCATCCATATTGACTTACAAATGAAACATCTTTACATTATCTAAATTGATTTAATCATCATCCTTTGTATTGGGGGTTGCACTTTTTTGTATGATTAATTGGTGTACACAAAATATCTAACACAAGAGAAAAGCCCAGTGGGTGGAGGAACGCCTCCCACATATAAGAGAAAAGACCTTTTGTTTACCAATTGACGTTTGTTAGATAACAATTGGGTTTAAAAACATAGTGCACCAACTCAAATTCATGATTTGAATTAGGTGTCTGCCAATTTTAATTTCCAGTTCGTAAGTCAGACATTAATGTTTCTATTACAATTGAAGAAAGTTAACGAGTAATACTAGTTGCACATATTATAAATCATTTTTTAAAATTAAATTTTGGCTCATAAAAGTTTATAAGACTTTTTCATTGTATATTTTCATTTACAGCAATATAATTTACATTATTTCCAGATTAAAGATCTGATTAAATAATTTTTTACTTGTTTATAATTAGATGTATATAACATGTGACACTTGTACCTCTGTTTACAAAAAATCCTAGTTATTTATTTGTATTTGTGACTGCTCACACCTACTTATTTACTTATTCAGGTCATACCAAATTTAGAGGAGTTGGGTTTAGACGCTCATGATTTCAAATTAACATTCCTCCACAGTGATCTAGCTAAGAGCTTTGGCAAATTGAAAACACTTGGGCTGGGTAGCTTTGACGATGGATCTGTTGCTTCTCTGTTCCATTTCCTTCAAAAATTAAATTGCTTGGAATTGCTTTGTTTTGGTTATAATAGTTTCAAAGAGCTATTCCCCCTTGAACAAGGACGTATATGGAAACAAGATTTCCCGAGGGACACGTTTCTTCAGAATCTTCAAACATTGGAAGTGAATTATTGTCATTGTTTGACAATTTTAATGCCATACGCAACATCTTTCAAAAATCTGAAAACTTTGGAGGCAGGCGATTGTCATGGATTAACGAAGGTACTAACATGTGAAGCAGCCAAAACCCTTGTCAATCTCACAAAATTGAGAATAAGCGACTGCAATTAGTGACAGAGGTAATAGTAAACGAGGGAGATAGAGGGGAAGAGATTGTTTTCGGCCAATTGAAAGTTTTGGAGCTTTACCGTTTATCAAGCCTGTCATTCTTCTGCTCAGCCAATTATTCATTGAACTTCCCCTGTTTGGAGCAACTTATTGTGAATCAATGCCCAAAATTATATACCTTTTCTCAAGGAATGTTAAGCACACCATTGCTTCAGAAAGTGCAACCGAAAGAGGAAGATGAAGGGCAAGACTATTTTTGTAAAGATGATCTCAATTCTACCATCCAACAAATGTTTGCGGATATGGTATTTACTCTCTCAGAAAATCTTTGCTATCCATTAATTTAAAAAAAAATTAAAAAAAATAATTACTTTGCAGATCAGACTCTAATGTTTTAAATATGATAATTTAATCTTTAAAAATGTTTAAAAAATCATAAATTAATTTTTAAGATCTTTTAAAACAATAATATATTTTGAAAATACAATATGACTTCAATAGTTATAATATTGTATTTACACTCATAATTTGTTGTATTATGTTCAATTCTTTAAATGTATAACTGTTATTTTTTAAACTATTAGGAGTAGATTTATATTTCAAATTTTTCAAAAGGACACCAAACTTTCCTTTTATAAATATAATGCAGTACTATTTGTTTGTTTTGTTGCTATTATACATTCATGTATACATATTGTCTATGTTTTTTGCTTCCTGTCTTGTAAATAACCACATGAGATTCAAATCATTCCATGGATTCATGTCTAAGTTTTTGTGGGTTTATTAATGACCTTCACATATGTTTTTTTTTTTTTTTTTTTGTATTACTAGTTGGGGGAATAAAATTTTATTACAAGAATGTAAAATTTGTCCACTAGGAGTTAATACATAATTCCCAAATTTCAATATTAATATGAATTCTTATTCTTAACTTTTAGGTAATTTTCTTTGTTTTGGCCCCTTCAAAATCAAAATCGTAATTTTACCTTGTTTTAATTAATTAATATTTTTGGTTTTATAGGTTGGCTTCCGTGACTTTAAACATTTAACACTCTCTGAATTCTCCAACTTAAAGGAAAAATATGGAATGATCAATTATCAATTGATATATTCTAGAATTTAAAGTCGCTAGTACTGGATAAATTTTCAGACATATCAAGTGGTATTCCACCCAATGTGTTATGCCGCTTCAAAAATCTGGAAATGTTGAATGTAAAGAGTTGTGACTCATTAGAACAAGTGTTTTCCTTGGAGGAAAATCAAGAAGAAATTTTGGGCTTACAGAAATTGAAATCATTGAAAATTGAGAATTGCAACAGCTTGAGATCCGTATTTACTCCATCTGTACTACGGGTTCTTGTTCAACTCCAAGAGATAGAGGTGAAAAACTGTGCTTTGATCGAAGAAATCATCAAAAAGGAAGGGGAAAAAGATGGAGTGAGTGATAAAATTATAATCCCTCGATTGAACTCTGTCAAGCTTGAGTCATTGCCTAACTTGACAAGCTTCTATTCCGGAAGTTATATTTTGGAATGTCCTCCCTTGCAAACTATTATCGTTAAGGACTGTCGAAAGATCCATATGAAGCAGTTTAGTATTCATCTTGCATCCCTTTTCACTGCTAAGGTAAGTTTGTTTCAATTCTTTTTACAATATGATATGTTTTATCATATAAATTCTTATATTTTGGAAACAAATGAATTTTTTTTCTAAAAAAACATTTTGTATGCCTGCAGGTTGTCTTACCCAGTTCGGAAACATCTTGCTTCCAGAAATTAACAGTCTTGATCATCGATGGCTTTGAGCATTTAAAATATTTATTCCCATCTTCAGTGGTCAAAAGTCTTTCCAGACTTAAGGAGCTCGAGATATCTAACTGTAAGTTCATGGAAAGAGTCATAGATGAAGATGAAGAGAGATCAAGTACGATGCTGTTTCCTAAATTATACCAGCTGAAGCTTAGAGATCTTCCAAAACTCACAACATTCTGCCACTATACTGCAAATTTGGTTGAAATGTTCTCCAATTCTGTAAGTGGTGACATGACAGTATCAAGCAAAGAACTTGAAGGGATGAGTTCAAAGGAGATCTCTACTCAAGTGCAATCTCTTTTTGATAAAAAGGTAATCTGTCCCCGTATTTTGTTTTCAGTTTTTATCTTTTCTATCTATTTTATCTGGATTTTTCATTTTTAATCACAGCTAATTTATATTTTTTTGATTTACTAATAATGGATGGTTATTTTGTAATTGTAATTTTAAATGAATTGTTCAGGTAAGATTCCCTTGTTTGGAGAGACTAGTAATCAGTCATGCTGATAAACTAGTAAAAATTTGGGACGATCAAGTCTCCTTAGATTCTTTCTGCAAATTAAATCGTGTGTTTGTATCCTTTTGTAAGAGACTTGTGAGCGTTTTTCCATCTAACATGTTTGGGAGACACCAGAAACTAGAATATTTGGAAGTACAAAGTTGTGATTCAGTTGAAGAAATATTTGAAGTACTTGAGAAAAGCTCTGGCAGGGTGGAGGAAATTGTTGCCAAGGAGGAATCAATCCCTAGGTTTGTGTTTTCTAAATTAACCAGGTTGAATCTTGAGATGCTACCAAGATTCAAAAGTTTCTACCCAGACATACATATTTCAGAATGGCCAGTTTTAGAAGTATTGAAGGTATATGGATGTAATAATGTGGAGATCTTTGCTTCAGAATTATTGAGTATCCAAGGGAGTCATGGAGACAATCAATAAACACTGTTCTTGGTACACAAGGTATGAGTCTTGAGTACTCAATTAAATCATGTCTATAATTTAATAAGTAGAAGACATTATTACTAATTTTGCAGAATTTTGACTCTCTTTTAGTTCTTTTATTTAATCCCTTAAAAGAATGTTACTATTAGCAATGTGTAATTTTTCTTACTGGAAAAAGTCACAAATCTCAGTTTTTAAACTGCTGTCCACCTAAATTAATCATCTTTTCATTTTCGGTTCAACACTTTTTTGTGATTGACTGATTTGCCAGGACGCATTCCCTAGCTTGGAAGAACTAGACTTATGTGAAATGCCCAGGTTGTTGCATCTATGGAGAGGAAGTTCTCAGCCTAATGATGCTTTTCAAAATCTAAAGACTGCAAAAGTGTCAAAATGTGGCAATTTAGAAATTTCATGGTCCTCATTAGTGTCTTTCCGGAAGTTGGAAACTTTACAAGTTTCAAAATGTGATGGATTGAGATATTTACTGACCCCCTCAAAGGCAAAAACTCTGGATCAACTTACAAGAATGAATATATCTGATTGCAAAATGATGGAGGAAATTATAACACATTCAGGAGATGAAGTAATAGAGAATTCAATTGTTTTCAGCAAATTGGATTGTTTGGAACTTGACTGTTTGTCCAGCCTTAAAAGATTTTGTTGTGGGGATTATTCTATTGAATTTCCATTCTTGAAAAAAGTAATAGTCAGAAAGTGTTTGGAGATGGAGACCTTTTGTCATGGAGTTTTAAGCACACCAAAGCTCGAAAAACTACAGCTGACAGGAGGAGAGGATGAAGTAGAAGAATGTTGGGAAGGCAACCTTAATTCCACCATACAATACTTGTTCAAAGATATGGTATATTGTTATTGACTCACCAAAATACCTCATGCATTTGTTTTGTATTGTTTCACGTTTTCTTTTATTTTCTGAATCCAATGAGCTGTGCTTTATAATTACAGAATGTGCGGAGCTCCAAAGAAAATTGAGGTCATTCCTTTAAACAGGATCTGGTACAGCATGGCTTCATTTCCTCCAGGTAAAGAGGGACTTTGTTTCTGCCATCTCAACTGATTTTATCTTCACATTTTGTTGGAGGTGGGATGCTCCCTGTGTACAGATTTTGTTCTGTTGTTGTTGGATTTGTTTTATGTATTTCCAGTTTCTACAAGTTGCCAAACACTTGGGCAAACAATATGCAGCTTGTTAATTTGAATGTTGATGCTTTATCGAAGTGTGTTAGGACTCATATTTAGGTGGGAAGTGGGCAGACTCATATTTACCCACTCTCATCCATTTTAATGTAGGTTGAACGCATGCAGATTCATTGTCTATTCTCATAAATTTTTGTTGTTAATCTTTTCTTCTTAAAATCTATTTGGTTGCTAATTGTTTGGTTTTTACCCTAAGCCCTGTGCCAGTCCTGTTCAAAAGGTCATTTTTATTTATTTATTTTTTCAATTTTTTTGAAAATTGATTTTGAATTGAAAATCAAACAAAATTGTAATTTTTAAACAATTTGATTTTGTTTTACGATTTGAACTGAATTATGCATATGTCTCTATTTCTTCAACTTTATGGAGTCTGTATAAAGTGAAGTTGCAATTGTATCAAAGACAGTAGTATAGGAAGATAGTAATGTAACAACAATCTAAAGTAACTTATGAAAATTCCATAGTAGTACTCATTGATACAGCATTATAACAACAATCTAAAGTAACTTATCCAGTCCAAAAACAAGCCCGTACACCCAAGGTCCTTTTCCCTCTCAACCCAGGGGGCCATAGCAGAGCTCAACTAAAGACTCCATCTACACCCACTCTGTTTCTAAGTTCCTACCAAAGTACCTATGCTGTCCACCACAAATACAACTATTTACTATATATCATAACACCACAATCTCTCCAGTCATGGCATGTGGCAATCTTGTCGCCCGTGTAATTGTAACTCAACTCATGGCCTTCTGGAAAGGCAGCACCTAGTCTATCATTCAACATTATAAAAACCCAACATCATGAAAAGACAACAAATAAATGTATCTCAGTTGAGAACAACCACGAAGTATCAGCATCTAGTCTATGAATCTTGGCACCATCCTACAGGTAGGGAAACATATTTACAGCAAATATATCTAGCCTCAATATCTTCACAACTTGCACCTAAGGGCATTATAATCTCAGCAGCAAGAGCATTCAACAATGTATCATCGAGGAGCCGTTAACCATCTGTTAAGTATCAACATAGACATATGCAAGCAACCATAACTAGTATCAAGATTAAGAAAGACACAGTCAACGAAACATCTTCAAAAGCTGTCATCCATGAGCACATAATTAACCAACAATTGAAACAATGCATGAACAGAAGATGAATAGTCTATAACTTTCTGACAATACACCAGAGATTGCCAAGTGCATTACTAGGATCATATCATTCATCAGGGAGACAATGTCAGAGATTTTATATCAGACACACTAACTCAATTGACTCAATTGGAGGAGACAAAAGACATTTTTTTGAAACCATAAAGGGGCTGTAAATTGAAAATTATTCTTCATGACTACGATCCCTAATAAACCAAACTAAGAAATCCAAGCATCAATCATTTAAATAAGTGTGCAGATGTGGACCATTTACATTGCGTCGACTTTCACAGTGATAAGCATACCTGACAGGACATAGTAAGAAAAACTGACCATGTAAGAAAACTAATGTACCATTTCCAATGACTTGGACGCAGCCCAGAACAAAACCTAAAATGCATGTCAAATTGCATCCCCGGTAGATGTCTTTGGCATGTGTATCTTAGCAGCCAAGGACAATGCGTTTGAATACAAAAGTTTGCACCAAGATGATTCCCAATTTCTACAATTCAACTAAGCTTCCACACAGAGCAGAGAAACATTCAAATGCAAAAAACAGAAGCACTTACATGAACCTCAGAAGCAATTACAAGATTTAAAGATAAAAAACAGATTGTAGAATTACAATGAACCAAGCACGGCTATGCAATTGTGACCACAACAAAACTTTCCAAGAAAATAGTGATACCTTAGCAGTTTCATCATTCGAATAAGCCTCTGCAACATCACATAATTTTCCAGTAATGTAAGAAGCAGAAAACTTTCCATCTGCAGTGCCATACTCCCCTAAGACCCAGCAAATGACCTGCAACCAAATACAGTTATCAATAGGAAAAGTAATTACGCAGAGAAATAATGTCATGAACCATTACTTGTAAGAGTTCTTAACAAAGCTCCACCAATTTACATCACAAACACATTAGCGCCCCTCACAATGCAAGAGATCAAACCTACAAACCTGTAGACAACAAGAACTTAAGTTTAAAGAATAACTATTCCATGTGTAATTATGAAATTCCTTATTACAGATTGTATGCATGTGAAAGCATTCATAAAATGAAATCATACAATAAATGCATGACTACTCTGAACAAAACACATAATAATCTTCAATTGAAAGTAAGTTTCAGGTGTTTACAAGTCAAAAATAGAATCTTCAATGATTTTACAAAAATTGTTAAAATAGCAAGTGAAAATGACGGAACCTCAAAACAAGCATAGTAAAGCATATCCTAAACAAATAGCCGCAGACAATGGCTTGAGAAGTCTAAAAGAAGACATTGTAGAAGTGAACACTTCAACGAGCTCTAGCTAAGTTCATTAACCAAAGAAGTACTACCCAATGCAATTAACAATAATGATAAATGAATAGAAAAAAAAATCATCAATTTCTCTATCCTCATCAATCACTTAAGAGAAAAATTGGAAGTTAATCATGATAGTAAAAGGAGATGTTCAAGTCTCTCCTTTTGCTGGAAAAAATAATGCAGCAGGTTTTAGAAAAGAAGGAAGGAGAAAATGTATTGCATATTCTAGTTCTGGAAAAGCTCTCTGTATTCCATTACCAATTTCACTTTATATACATTACATAAGCAAAGTTTGTTCCACCAAATTTCCACAAAAAATGGATCTTAGACAGTGCATTAAATCATCACCATGCTTAGGCACTATTCTATTACTAAATAGCCATACCTTGCTACCTAATAACACCTAACCTTTACCAAAACTAAATTACACATTTTCACTTTTGAATTATGCAAATATATAGCAGATATTGTCACCAAAATATAATAATTCAAGTTGGTCTGCATGCTTTAAGTTTGTGTCAGAATGCTTCAGACTTCCAGCTTGTTTTCTTCCAGCAGCTCCTTCACTCCTCCTTGACAATATTGCTATTGACTCCAAGCATTTCTCTTAACTTAATAAACCTTTGTGAATTCAGACTCTTGGTAAATAAGTCTGCAATTTGAATTTCAGAAGAGCAATGTATCAACTGCACTTCTCCTTCATCTTCAGCCTGCCTCAGAAAATGATATTTGATCTTAATGTGCTTGGTCCTACCATGAAAGACAGGATTTTTGGCCATTGCAACAGCTGACTTATTATCACAATATATGGAGGTAGCATTGGTCTGCATATGGAGTAAATCATTTAGGATTTTTCGAAGCCAAATTGCTTGATTAACTGCTAGGGCTGCTGCAACATATTCAGCCTCAGCAGTGGATTGAGCCACCACTTCTTGCTTCCTAGAATTCCAGCAAATTGCACCTGAGCCAAGTGTGAATACATACCCAGTGGTGCTTTTACAATCATCCATAGAGCCACCCCAATCACTGTCAACATAGCCTACCAAGTCAGCTTCTTTTCCCTTCTCATACCTTATACCATACCCCAATGTTTGTTTGATATATCTGAGCACTCTTTTCCCTGCTTTAAGATGAAGTTCACTTGGTTTCTGCATGAATCTAGAGAGAAGACTTGCTGCATACATTACATCAGGTCTTGTGGCAGTTAAATAGAGTAAACAACCTACCATTTTCCTGTAAATTGTGGGATCAATCAGCTTAGCTCCATCTTCTTTGCACAGCCTCTCATTTGGAACTAATGGATTGCCCACACTCTTGGAATTTTGCATGCCAAATTTGTTAAGCAATTCCCTTGCATACTTTTCTTGACATATGAAGGTTACTTCATTGGCTTGAAACACTTCAATACCAAGAAAGTACCGCAGCTTACCCAAGTCAGTCATTTCAAACTGAATTTGCATTTCAGTTTTAAACCAAGTCACCAATTCTGCTTTATTTCCAACAACCAGCAAATCATCAACATAAAGAGACACAATCAAGGTTCCTTCCTCATTCTTCTTTATGTAGAGAGCAGCCTCACTTAAGCTTTTGTGGAAACCAAGTTGGAGAAAATATGCATTTATTTTGCTGTACCAGGCTCTGGGAGCCTGCTTTAGGCCATAAAGAGCTTTCTTTAGCATGCATACCTTGCCTTCATCTCCTTCTTTTATAAAACCTGGAGGCTGCTCAACCAAGACTTCTTCCAATAATTCTCCATTTAAGAAGGCTGACTTCACATCCAAGTGATTAAGCATCCAACCTTTTTGAGCCGCCAATGCAATTAGCATTCTGATTGTGTCAAATCTGGCCACTGGAGCAAAGGTTTCAGTATAGTCTAAGCCTGGTTGTTGTGCATATCCTTTCACAACTAACCTAGCTTTTAGTTTGTTGATTGTTCCATCAGCAATTAGTTTGGTCTTGAATATCCACTTAACACCAATTACATTTTTTCCTGCTGGCCTTTCAATCAACTCCCATGTTTTGTTCTTCTGAATCATGTTAAACTCCTCCTGCATGGCAGCCTTCCAGTCAGCAGATTTTACAGCTTCTTCAAAACTTAAAGGCTCCAGTTCTGCTGTATTACACTTGCTGTATATTTCAGCCAATTTTTTTACTTTCCTGGCTGGCCTCTCATCTTCATCAGTGTCACTAAAATCTACAGGAGATATAGAACCTTCATTTCCTCTGGATTCGTTCCAGGTTCCTCTTTCAACTCTCTTTTCCTTCCAATTGTACCAGCCATTCTCATCAACTTTCACATCTCTATGTGCAGAGATAGTTTGAGTTTCAGGGTTGAATATTCTATAGGCTTTAGAGTTGCTGTTGTAACCTATGCAAATGCCCATCTCAGCTCTTTCTCCAAGTTTGTCTCTCTTATTCCTTGGAATATGAGTCCAGCAGATGCTACCAAAAATCCTCAAGTGACTGAGGCTTGGCTTAGTGTTATGCCAAGCTTCATAAGGAGTAGAATCTTTCAAGGCTTTAGTTGGCAATCTATTTAATAAGTATACAGCAGTGTTCACAGCTTCTGCCCAAAAATCTTTCGGCAAGTGCTTTTCAAACAGCAAGCACCTGGACATCTCCATAATAGTCTTATTTTTCCTCTCACTCACCCCATTTTGTTGAGGGGAATATGGGGCAGTGAGTTGGTGATGGATACCAGCCTGTTTGCAAACTTCTTCAAAGCTGCCGCAAACATACTCGCCTCCATTGTCACTCCTTATACTCTTGATCTTCTTTCCACTCTCATTTTCCACTAATCTTTTGAAGGTAATAAACATGGCTGTAACTTCAGATTTTAACTTTAAGAAGTACACCCAGCAGAATCTACTAAAATCATCAATGAAGAGTAGGAAATATTTGGAATTGTTCAAGGATGGAGTTTGCATAGGTCCACACACATCTGTATGGACCAGTTGAAGTTTATCTTTTGCTCTATAAGCAGCACTTTGAGGGAATGGCAGTCTCACATTTTTCCCTTGTTCACAGGCTTTGCACATATCCAGATTCAGAGACAGCTTTGGTAGACCTACAGCCAATTCTTTCTTGTACAACAGATTGACCCCATCCATACGAAAGTGGCCTAACCTCTTATGCCATAACTCATTTTCAGGAACTAAACTCATGAGGGCCTGTGCATTTGTTTTTCCTAGATTGCAATAAAAGCTTCTATTCACCATTTTGATTGTCATTACTTCTCTTTGCTTGTGATCCTTTATAATGCAAAATTTATTCTTGAACTTAAAGGTATAACCCTTTTCAATCAACTGGCCTATGCTTATCAGATTTAATGCAATTTCAGGAACAAACAAAACATCTTAAATATACTTAGTACCTTTTAAAGTTGGCACTGCAACCATTCCCTTTCCTTGGACAGGTACTAGCTGCCCATTGCCTATTCTCACTTGAGTAACTTCACATTTTCCCAACTCAACAAACAAATTCTTATTTGCAGACATATGGTTCGAGCATCCACTGTCAAGCAGCCATGTTTGATCATCTTCTGAAATTCCATGGCAGCTTGCAGTGAACAGTTGTTCCTCCTGCTGATGATTGTCAAGTTGTTGGTCCACCAACTGAGCCACCTGCTGATTCTAGTTATTTTTATTTTTGCACACCTTTTCTATGTGACCAAACTCTTTACAGGCTCTACATTGTATGCCAGGTCTGAACCAGCAGTAAGCTTCAGCATGGTTTGTTTTCTTGCAGTGTCTACATGGAGGAAATTTTCCTCTTTTTGCTCTCTGCTTATAATCTGAAACATTCTTCTTATCCTTTTTCTGAACATGTTGTTTAACAGAGTTTCCAGCATTACAATTTTTCTCCTTTTGATTCACCACATAGGCAGCCTCACTTCCATTTCCAGGTCCTTCTCTGTAGGCCTTTCTTTGTTCCACAGCCTGCAATGAATTTGCAAGTTCTTGGACTGTCATCTTGGACAAGTCCTTAGAGTCTTCCAGAGAAGAAATTTTAGCCTCAAACTTCTCTGGTAAACTTACTAGGACTTGCTCAACCATTCTAGCTTCAGTAATCTCTTCCCCAAGCAAGGTGAGCTGATTTACAACCTTCATAAGCTTGTCAATATAATCCTTCACCAGTTCAGTTTCTTTCATTTTCAAGAGGGCAAATTCTCTCTTGAGATTAAGCACTTGCATTTGTCGAGTCTTCTCACTGCCATAGAACTCCAGCCTTAGCTTGTCCCAGGCCTGCTTTGCTGTTTCACAAGTCATTATTTTGCTGAAAATAATTTCAGTCACTGCCGAGTGTATACAAGACAGTGCCTTATATTTCTTAGCAACTTCTTCAGAATGAAACTTAATTTGATTAACTGTTGGGTTATCGGGCAAGGATGCTGGTTCCTTCCCAGTCTCCACCACTTCCCATAGGTCAAAAGCTCTCAAATAAGCTCTCATTTTGACTGACCATGAGGCATAATTTTCACCATTAAAAATGGGGGCCTATCCTCCAGTAAAGCTGCTTGAAGCCATAACCACAGACCAAACTTTCTCTCACTTCTATCTTCTGGTTCAGTTGTACTCCTTTTTAATCCACAGGCACATCAAGAAGGATGCTTTGATACCACTGATAATAAAAGGAGATGTTCAAGTCTCTCCTTTTGTTAGAAAAAATAATGCAGCAGGTTTTAGAAAAGAAGGAAGGAGAAAATGTATTGCATATTCTGGTTCTGGAAAAGCTCTCTATATTCCATTACCAATTTCACTTTAAATACATTACATAAGCAAAGTTTGTTCCACCAAATTTCCACAAAAAATGGATCTTAGACAGTGCATTAAATCATCACCATGCTTAGGCACTATTCTATTACTAAATAGCCATACCTTGCTACCTAATAACACCTAACCTTTACCAAAACTAAATTACACATTTTCACTTTTGAATTATGCAAATATATAGCAGATATTGTCACCAAAATATAATAATTCAAGTTGGTCTGCATGCTTTAAGTTTGTGTCAGAATGCTTCAAACTTCCAGCTTGTTTTTGTAATTTAGCAGGCAGAAAGCTCATATTTTATTGACAAAAAATCACATATATATATACAGTGATTGGAAGATTATCTATGATAATTACTATCCTATAATTTTATCTCTATCTATCTATTTTGAACTCATGTTTATCTACAATATCTATAATGTATATCTACAACACTCCTCCTCAAGCTAGAGCATAGATGTTAATCATGCCCAGCTTGTTACAAAGATATTTAACCCGTGTCCCGTTTAATGCCTTAGTGAATATATCTCCTAGTTGCTCTTCTGTCTTTACATATCCAGTAGAAATTAAATTCTCTTGAATCTTCTCACGGATAAAGTGACAATCAATCTCAATATGTTTGGTCCGTTCATGATATACTGGATTTGAGGCAATATGGAGTGCAGCTTGATTATCACACCAGAGTTTGGCTGGTGACGAAGGCTTCAAACCAACTTCTGCTAACAAATGATGTATCCATAAGATTTCACATGTGGACTGTGTCATGGCCCTATACTCAGCTTCTGCACTAGATCTGGATACAACATTTTGCTTCTTACTCTTCCACGATACTAGATTTCCTCCAACAAACACGCAATAACCTGTAGTTGACCTTCTATCACTCTTGGATCCAACCCAATCAGCATCTGCAAAGCACTCAATATGAGTGTGCCCATGATTGCTATATAATATGCCAAGTCCAGGAGCTCCTTTCAAATAACACAAAATCTGTTCCAGAGCTGCCCAATGATTGACTGTAGGAGTATCCATAAATTGACTAACAACACTGACTGCATATGCAATATCGGGACGAGTTACAGTGAGATAGTTTAACTTCCCAACTAATCTTCTGTATCTCTCTGGATCATCAAAAGGATCACCATCATCTTTCATAAGTTGCACATTGGGGACCATTTGAGTACTGCATGGCTTATCTCCCATCTTTCCAGTTTCTGTAAGTAAGTCAATGACATATTTTCGCTGAGACAGAAAAATCCCCTTCTTACTCCTAGTTACTTCTATTCCCAATAAGTATTTCAGTTGGCCTAAGTCTTTTGTATGAAACTTAGTATGTAAGAATTTCTTGAGAGAAGAAATTCCAACACCATCATCTCCTGTAATAACAATATCATCCACATATACAACAAGAAGGATGATGTCAGCTACTGATTGCCTGTAGAATACTGAATGATCACACTTGCTCTTCGTTAACCCAAACTCTTGAACTACCTCACTAAACTTGCCAAACCAGGCACGGGGACTTTGCTTCAAGCCATATAGAGATTTCTTCAATTGACAGACCTTCCCATACTCCCCCTGAGCAACAAACCCAGGTGGTTGCTCCATATAAACTTCCTCCTGGAGATCACCATGAAGAAATGCATTCTTGATATCTAGCTGGTGCAAAGGCCAATTCCGAGAAGCAGCTAGTGAAATAAATAGACGAACAGAAGTAAGTTTGGCTACAGGAGAGAAAGTATCAAAATAATCCACCCCATAAGTCTGAGCAAATCCTTTAGCAACAAGGCGGGCTTTAAGGCGAGCCACAGAACCATCTGGATTAACTTTGACTGCAAAAACCCATTTGCATCCCACAGCCTTTTTCCCTTTAGGCAAAGTCACCAAATCCCAAGTGTGATTTTCATCCAAAGCACTGATCTCCTCAAGCATTGCAGCATACCAACCAGGATGAGATAAGGCCTCTTTAACTGTCTTACGGATGGAAATAGAGTCTAAAGAGGCAACGAAGGAACTAGACAAAGGAGACAAGTGATCATACGAAATAAAATTAGCAATAGGATATTTAGGAAGAGTGCACTGACGTTTACCTTTGCGTACGCTGATAGGTAAATCAAGAGTATTTGGTGGAGGATCAGATGACGAAGGATGTGGTGCAGGACATGTATCATCGGTCTCCTTTCTCCTGGAATAGACTTGAACGATTGGTGGTTTAGCAGAAACTGGAGGAACATCAGTAGACTGCTCAACAGGCAAAACCTCATTATGTGGTTGCTCAGTAGAGGAACATGGAGAAGCATCATGAACTGGTTGATGAATATAGATAAGCCATTCATCCTCCTCCCCCTGACGAGGAGGAGTTGATAACAAAGAGAAGAATGGCGTTGTTTCCAAAAAAACCACATCTGTTGACACCAAGTATTTGCTGAGATCTGGAGAATAACACCGATAACCTTTTTGAAGACGAGAATATCCCAAAAATACACATTTCAAGGCCTTTAGATCCAACTTGGTAACAGAAGGTCGTACATCACAGACATAACAAGTGCTGCCAAATATGCGGGGCTCCACGGGAAACAATGACTTGTGCGAGAAAAGGATATTATACGGAATATCACCACCCAAGACTGTAGATGGCATGCGATTAATTAGAAAACAAGCAGTGGAGACAGCGTCAGCCCAGAATGACTTAGGGACGTTCATCTGGAATAATAAAGCCCGAGCAGTCTCAAGTAAATGTCTATTTTTTCGCTCGGCAACTCCATTTTGAGATGGGGTATCAACACACGAAGATTGGTGAAGAATACCATGTTGAGTCATGTAAGCCTGAAAGATGTCTGACATATATTCTTTGGCATTATCACTTCTCAATGTGTGCACAGAAACATTAAATTGGGTTCAAATTTCAGCACAAAAAGCAGAGAAATGATAAAACACTTCAGTACGATTCTTCATAAAATAAATCCAAGTCATGCGAGAAAAATCATCTACAAAAGTAATGAAATATCTGAATCCAGTTTTAGAAACAACAGGACATGGTCCCCAAACATCTAAATGAACCAATTCAAAAGCAAATGTAGCTCGTTTATTAATTCTAGGATATAATGAACTACGATGGTGTTTTGCAAAGTGACATGAATCACACTCCAATGACAAGACATCATGAAACTGGGGGTAAAGTTTCTTCAGAAAAGGCAGAGAAGGATGTCCCAATCGATAATGTGCTTCAAAGGGAGAAGTGACACTAGAACACGCAATTGACCGAGGCACCCATGCATCAAGTATGTAGAGACCATTAGATACATGTCCTTTACCAATAATCTGCTTCGTCATAAGATCTTGAAACAAACAATGATCAGGAAAAAATAAGACACAACAATTAAGGGTTTTAGTAAGCTTACTGACAGAAATCAAATTGAAGGCAAGATTGGGTAGACTTAAGACAGATGACAAAGTAATAGAGGAAGTGGGTTTAACAGTTCCAGACCCCTCAATGTTATAGGTTGACCCATCAGCTAAGGTTACAGGAGAATGTGTCTTATGTGACTGAAAATTAGTAAAGGTATTAGGATTACCTGTCATGTGATCTGTGGCACCCGAATCAATGACCCATTTGTTTGAAGAGGAGATAAAACATGATTTACCTGATTCTGTAAGAGCGGTGACTGGATTAGACTCTTTCAAAGATTCTTGATATTGAGAGAACTTAACATATTCATCAGCTGAGATGGTGACAGTTTTCTCAGACGATGAACTAGGAGCAGCAGTGGCAACATTAGCAGCCTGAATCCTTTGATTGCGATTCTGTAATTTCTTATAATATCGCTTCGTATGACCAGACTCCTTGTAGTAGAAGCAAACAATTTGGTTGGAATCATTACTAGTTCGACTATCTTTGTGTGTTCCCTTCTTCCCAACATCATTTCCTCCTCCCTTGGCAATAAGAATAGTAGATTGCTGATTAGAAGGAGCAGTCTCCGTTCGCAACACCCTACTGAATACTTCTTGGAGAGAAGTAATCTCTGCACTAGAAAGAATCTGAGATTTGGCGGTCTCGAATTCAGAAGGAAGGCCAGCCAAAAACTCATTATTGTCATTTGTTCCCTTTGAGCTTGTTGTACTTTAATGTCAGTGCTGAACGGTAGAAGGACATTCAGCTCCTCATATGTCTTCTTGAAGTCCATAAAATAAGTTGTGAGTGATTTAGATTCTTTCTCGGTGCGATAGAAGGACTTACACACCTCATAAACACGAGAAACATTTCCCTTACCAGAATACAGAAACTCCAAATAGTCCATTAACTCTTTAACAAATTCACAATGATTAATTAAACCAATCACCTT
Organism: Anacardium occidentale; assembly: GCA_026122585.1. Classification (NCBI taxonomy): domain Eukaryota; kingdom Viridiplantae; phylum Streptophyta; class Magnoliopsida; order Sapindales; family Anacardiaceae; genus Anacardium; species Anacardium occidentale. Next base: position 222,976 of record JAJEJH010000413.1, read on the forward strand.
ACTGTCAATGGAATTCCTAATTTGCAAGAATAAACGTGCATCATCCCTTCGCCAAACTTGTCTAGTTTCATCAATAGGTGGGTCTTGCGTTAAGTGATCATCTTTATCAACACTTCGTAGATAAATCCTAATAGTTTTGCACCATTCCAAATAATTAATGTCATTCAACTTGTGTTCAGTAATTTTAGACATGGCAGGAACAATTTCATTCACAAAAGGCTTGCTATCACCCATTTTAATACCAACAAATAGAAGCAAATGCAAACACTGCGTCCAAACAAAAATCCAATGCCAATCACCCAATAAAATATGGAAAACACAGAACCTGGTGGAGAAGAAAAACCCTAACCGAGCCCGGATGCCCAGAATACCAGCACAGATAGGCCGGAAATGAAGAGACGAGATCAGAGAAGTGAATCAGGTCACCAGCCGACGTCCCACGTGCCTCCACGCGCCGGCGAGTCTGAAACGGCTCGCCGGAAAAAAGTGGCGCGTGCAGCTCACGCGCTGTCCACCCAGTCGCCGGAGATGCCCAGTCCGGCCGGAAAACCCCTGCTGCTTCCTTTTCAGATGGCTGTGAGACAAATCAGTCACTGTGACCGTGACCTACCAAGCACAGATCAATTTTCCAAAGCAAATGGGCTGACGGAAATATTTGTTGAACTTGGCTCTAATACCATGTAATTTAGCAGGCAGAAAGCTCATATTTTATTGACAAAAAATCACATATATATATACAGTGATTGGAAGATTATCTATGATAATTACTATCCTATAATTTTATCTCTATCTATCTATTTTGAACTCATGTTTATCTACAATATCTACAATGTATATCTACAACAGTTTTCTTCCAGCAGCTCCTTCAAATCATACCACAAGCAAGAATTATACTCTCAAGTTCCCATCCTTGAGAAGAGTAATTGTCTGACAATGCTTGGAGATACAGACTTTTTGTCATGGAGTTTTAAGCACACCGAAGGAGAAGGAGAGGGGGTGGAAGAATGTTAGGAAGGCAATCTTAATTCCACCATACAATGCATATTCAAAAGGATGGTATAATGCTATTGACTCACTAAAACACCTCTTTGCATTTACATTGTTAGATGAATTAAAATGGTTGAATATATGTTTTCCTTTTATTTTCTTAATTCAATGAGTTATGCTTTATGATTACAGAATGTGTGGAGCTCCAAAGAATATTAAGGTCATTCCTTTAAATAGTTCGTGACACACTGCGGCTCCATTTCCTCACGGTAAAGAGAGACTTTGTTTCCCCCATTTCAGGCTGATTTTATCTATACATGTTGTCTAAGGTGGAATGCGCTCGGTTTACACGTTTGTTCTGTTGTTGTAGTTTATTTCATGTATTCCAGTTTCTCCAAGATTCCAAACACTTTGGGCAAACAAGATGATACATGTTGATGCTTTATTGAATACTCTTTGCAAGGAACTGCAACACCCTTAGGCAAATCCTATATTGGTTAAACACAGGAGAAGCGTTGGGTTTGCTTATACATTCTATATTGTTTGAGGATGCTAAGGTAAGAATTATTAAATAGTTTGTAAACTCTTTAAACTGTTAACCAACAAATGGTATCCAAGTCTTCCATATCAACAAAGCACAGGAGTCTGGAGATGTCGTCCAGACGCATTTTGGGTTGGACAGTATGCAGACAAGACAAATTTTAACACCCAAATCAAAAGAATGGAACAATATAATCAGTAGACATATGCGTCACTAAGATCATGTTAAATTTCTACAATGACAACTAAGTATGCCAAAACTTAGATAATAGACATTTATTTTTAGTTAACATTGGAGAGAAACATTCAATTTCCGATATAATTAAACAAAAAAAGAGACAGTTCATCTCTTGTCTAGTAACTTTGTATACATCAACTCCAAATCAATACTCTGACATTCATAAGGCTGATTTTAGGTCGCATATAGAAGTCAGCAAAAACAGTGGACAGATGCACACACATATGACTAAAATGAGAATTCCACCACTGTCAAGTGTCAACATCGACATATGCAAGCAACCAGAAGTAGTATCAAGACTAGGAAAGACAAAGTCTACAAAACATCCTGAAAAACTATCATCCATAAGCCGATAATTAATCAACAATTGGAACAAAGCACAGCTTATAACTTTCTGGCAATCCACCAGAGATTGAAAAGTGCTTGTTTCTGGTATGAAAACATTCATTTGGGAGATTTTATTCAAGAGATATATGGTTACATGTAATTCAAAACTTGAGCTTTTTTATATAGGAACATTTTCTCCTGTCATTTTTCATTGGAAGATGAGGAATCCTTTTGTCTTGGACACTTATTTCAATGAAGACAAGGATTGCACTTGCTTTATTCTTCATAAAGTAATGCTTAATGCTTTGGTATTTCTTGTTACCTGCTTTATTAATGTTTTGGTCACGCCATGGCCAATATTTTATGCCACCCACCTTTAAAAAAGTAAAAGATACAATTGTCTATTAGGGAGTCGATTATTAAAAAATTAATCAAAATTTTTTCCTTTCTAAATACAATTGTTTGTGTTGGATTCTGAAAACAACTTTTCATAAAAAATTTAACCACCGAAAGATAAATTCTTTATCTTCTCTCCACGTATTTTATCTTTATCTACATTCTTTGCTTGATGCTAATAATGTGTAAAGCTGGCGAAAGTTTTGCATTATTATACTCTGCATATATTTCTAGGAATAAATTATATTAGCATTAAATAATATAAGATTTGTAGTGGTTTACTTTTCATACGGGAGTTGCATCCACTTGGCTACGGAAAACGAAAAATTACAAGAGTCTCAAGCAAGTCTCACAAATTGATTATAGTGTTGTCTTATATTGTAATCCAATTCTGACTCTAGAATTTAACCCTCTTTACAAGATTTATAACTTGTATCTTAATAATAATTATATTTTAATTCTCAAAATTGGGCCTTTTTTAAAAAACAATATTTACATGCAAATATAATAAAAAAAATTTTAACTCTCAACTAATTTGTGCAAAGATTGTTTAACTTGAATTCATTCTCAACTATTCAGATTAGTAAGTTGGCATTTTAATTTAAACAACTGATAACTTTTTTTTTTTTTAAGGCTGAATGACATATTGCCATCCAAAGTTTGGCTTAATGACAAGTTCCCATCCTAAAACTTTTAAAATTCAAGTTGCCACCATTTTACCGTAGAAAAGACCAAAATACCTTTTATAATATTTAATATTAAAATAAAATTTAATATAAATAATATTAAAAAATATTATAAAAATTATTAAAAAATAATAATAAATTATTAAAAATAAAAAAAGTTTAAAAAACAGCCACTGCCGTCGGCGACGGTGGCCACATCTAACCTTGTCAAGTGGCCAGAAACAGTCATTTGGTTCTATTGGTGGCCGGATCTGGCCTCCAATAAACTGGTCTTCTCCGCCATTAGAGAAGATCGGAAACGGTCGGAATCATTAATTCTGGTTGTTTCCAGCAATTTTAGATGGCAGAGATGGCCAGATCTAGCCGCTTTCGTCAGCTCTGATCGTCTCTGCCATCGTGGTAGCCAGATCCAACTGTCAATAGAACTAGATGGTTGTTTCCGATCACCTAGCAAGGTTAAAGGGGTCTACTGTCACCGACGACGCTGTCGACAGCAATGGCTGCTTTTTAAATTTTTTATTAATTTATTAAAATTTTAATATTATTTTATTTTAAATTTATATTTTAATATTTTTATAAAATTTATTTTTTAGTTTTAATTCAAAAAGACCAAATACCCCTGTGACGAGTGGGGTATTTGGCTTCTTAAACTTTCGAAGGTAGGAATTTGTTAGTAAGCCAAACCTTAGGTGGCAATATGTTGTTTGGCCTTTTTTTACATCCAATTACTTATATAACCTGAACACTAAAGGAATTCTTCTACAATAACATTTTATGAACCAGCATTTCACTTTTTTAAAGTTTTAGATTTGAACTAAATATCTAGTTTAAACATAATTTGGTAATAGAAATAGGTGAGAAGAAACAGCTAAATTGACTTTTGTGACATAAAGCCTGAAAAACTAAAAGGAAGGTTTTCTGAAATTTAAAAAAATTTAAAGATAATTTTAAAATAGATAAATTAATATATTAATTTTTAAAATAAGAAAAAGTTATTCACTTATTTTAATATATTAAAAATAATATTTAATTTTTAAATATATTTTTATCATAATATTTAAATAAAAACATTTGAATTATTTATTATTAAAATTAATAATTAATTTTTAATTTTTTTACAAGAATTTAATTCTTTGAAATTTAATATATAAGGTTTGCGTCCAATTACTTTTATAACCTTAGTGATAAAGGAATTCTTTTACAATAACATTTTATGAACCGGCCTTTGATTTTTTTTTTTTTTAAGTTTTAGATTTGAATTATATAAATAATTTAATATTTCATATTTTACATGTAATTCAATTAAATTAATTTTAAAATTTAATAAATAAAATATGAAAAAAATATTAAATATATCATTTTAAAAAATTATAATAAAATTAATTAGATCTATGAATTTCTAGTATATAAAAATATGTTTTAGATTATAAAATTAAGAAGAAAATCTGTAAAAATTATAATAAGATCAATTAAAAACGTGATTTTCTGAAGTAGCTTCAGGAGTCGGTTTAATAACCCTTTTTTTTTCCTATCAGGGACTAATTATACTATTGCATTCCCCTCAAAGTTTCATTACCCCAATCTCACAAATGTCCAAATCCAATGCACTCATTCCCATTCCATAACACGACATTCGAATGTGCTCTGAATGGACCTGTGCCATATATAAAGTTACAATAATTATTATTAATAAGTGTAAAAAATAGCGTTTTTATCTAAAATATATTTTTATTATAATATCTAAACAAAATAACATATATTTAAGGTAAAATATAATTTTTAATTTTGTAAACTCCAATATACATATTCATTCACAACCATTATAGGATATTGTAAAATAAATTTTGAGTATTTAGACATACTTATTTGAACTATTGTTGTTGTTAATCTGAAATTCTCTTACAATATATTGATTATCAATATTCTAAGGGTTGAATCTTTCTATTTCTGAGTACCCAAAAAGCAATAGAATTTTAATAGAAAAATGTATATTACTTAAAATATACTGAAACAATGGACCTAACCCTATATTTATAATAGGTTTATTAGACCTTTCCATTCAAAGTCTAATAAATATTTCTGAGTTCACACTATTAAAAGTCTAATCAAATTATTACATTATGAAATGCATTGGGCTATACACTAAATTGATCACAACAAACTCAATTAAAATATTTACTGAACCATAATTTACTTATATTTTTCAAAACCAAAATAAATAATAAATAATATTATTTATTTTTATAAAATTAATTTTATTATTTATTAAATTTTTATTTTAAAAAATAAATGCTTATTTGATCAGTTAAATTTAATAGATAACCATTAAATTTAACTATTAATTTTGATCAACAAATAATTATTTGGTTTTTAAAAAAATTAATAGGTCAGGTTTTGTTATTTAGGGAAACCTTAAGTGGGAATAAGTTGCTTGGCCTTCCAGCAATAATGAGTTTATTATTTATCACAAATTTATAAAATTTCCGTACTATAGTATGATGTTAATTGTTCAATTATCTCATGTTTAATTAAGATTTTTAAATATAGTATAAGACTAAAGAATACAATTAACACAATTAAATTAATTTATAAATAACATTTGGTATTTTAAAACTCAAAGACTCACATAATATATTATTTTTTAGTATGATTCTTCTATTTTAATTTGTTGGATTTATGTAATAATCAAAAATCTTAGTTCATGTTTCTAATTTTTACTTTATAAAATAGAAGGTAGCTAATATTAAGACTCCTATAAGATAATTTCTTTCCTTTTTCTCACTCTAAAGTGTTAGAGTGAGAGAATTGACAGTTTAACACTTTAGCAAACAAGAAGAGAAATAAAAAAAAAAAGTTATAAAAGAGGTTAATGCACTTAAGGTCATTAAAGTTTTCACTAATTGTAACTATGATCATTGAATTTTGAATTTATTTGTTGTTAGGTCACTGCAACAAAAACTAACACAAAAATTGACGTGGACGTTGACAAGATGTCACGTCAGCATCCAGGTCAACTTTTATTGTTTTAATATTGACGTGGACGATGATTGGATGTCACCTCAGCAAAATGTCTACGTTAACAGCCGTTAAATATTTAAACGGATAAATAGTTGAGTGACTTAACGGAAACAAAATCCAAAGTTCAGTAATTTTTATGCAACGTTTTAAACAAAAGTGAACGCATACGCAATTAGCGCATAATTCAATGACCATGAATGCATTTAACCCGATTCTCTAACTTAGGGCACCATATTCCGCTAAAAGATAATTGGTTAAATAAATTATAAATTTTTTAAATTGTTAAATGTTTTGTGTTTAAAACCAAAATATAATGAACTGTGTCTAAAATTATATTATTGCAATAATAGTTAGACCTAACCCGAATTGGCTTAGATTTGAAAGCCAACTTAACTTAATTTGGTTTATCTTTATATTGAATTTAAACTAAAAGGGATGACTTATTTTTTAAATCAAATATAATTCAAATTGAAAAGAATTCGACTCTATCTAATTTAATAGTCAGACATACAATCAAATTGGTTTTAGAGTGACATGTAATTCGATTTGAGGTATGTTAAAAAATTATAAAAATAACATCCTTTTACCAATTATTGAGTAAAACATTGTCATTTTTTTCAGAAGTTATGAACTTGAGTTATAAACCCAAGTTATACACTTTTAAATTAAAAACCAAATTGAACTTGAGGTATCTTTGACTTTGATTCAACAAATTTAAGTCAAACTTGAGTCAAAAGATATATTGACTCGGTTCAATTTGTATTTAACCTTAGATATTAGGTTAAACTATTATAATATAATATTAGAAAGTTATAAGTTTATTGGGTAGTATAACTCAAGAATAAAACCATAATAAATTGTGTATCTGACATAGACAACATCTTAATAATAGATCCAATTAACAAAATAGGATATTATAACTTTTCTAATAAAATTACATTAAGTGATAGTTTTTTTATGCAAAAATGTTGTCTTTTGTAGTTATACTATGAAGAAATCCTTAAACATGAGGATGGACATGAATTGAAACAATGACTCAGTTGATAAAGTAATGAAAATTGTTAAGTTGGAAGGTGAAAGGAAAACAAAGAGCAAAGCTCAACGAGAAGACCACAAGACGATAAAATATTTTCTTTGAATCAGTTTGCATGAATAACATTGCACCTACAATGTTTTGATAAAAATGTACACACAACGTTTTTGTACAATTTATAAACAATAAGACGACTCATTCTGCAACTTACGAATAACAAAACGTTTCTGCAAAACATTAGATAAAATATCTTATAATAGCATGTCATTTGTGAGTAAAAGTACTCTTGTTACACTTTAAATTAAAATTTCTTATTTTACCCTCATTCCATTTTCACCTATTTTAATTATGTTTGCTCGTTTTAATTATAAAAAGTTTGTAGTGCCATTTGAAACTTTAAACTAGGTTTTTTCAAATTTAATCAAATTAAAGATATTTTATAAAATTTTAATCACTCAACTGTTATAAAAATTAAAATTACACAAAAAAATAAAAGATAACAAATTAGGATGATAAATATTTTATTATAATATTTTTTTAAATATACCATTGAATATGATAAAATTTTAAAATATATTTTTATTATAATATTTAAATAAAATAATATATGATTATGAAAAAATATAATTTTTAAAAATTTTAGAGGATTTTATAAAAATGAAAAAGAAAGATTTTTTAAAAATTAAAGATACTTTTAAAAAATTTTTAAAAATAGATAAAAAGAATATGCAAAATTTTAAAAATAGGGAAAAATTATTTATTTATTTTTAAAATATTAAAAAATAATATTTATATTTTAGATAAAATTAATAATTAATTTTTAAAAAGTACATGAGAATTTTTTTATTTTAACACTGACCGACACACGATAATAGAAGCCAGCTGTCAGATAAAAAATTTATTATTTAAAAAAATCTTCAATGCAAATAAGCTGTTTGGCCAAATAAAAATTTAATTAACAGTAATATGCAAATAAGTAGGTATTTAATTTTTTCAACAATAATCCAGCTGTCATTTTCAGACAAGGTAAATGTCGGCCCCACATACTAATCAATGTATTTCGTTGATATTAATTATATTGGAAAGACATGGGCGTTGGATCTTTTCTCTCTTCAGCTTCTTCATTTCATTTCATATTCTTACCTGCGTAGACTGTGTGTTGGTTGCTTCAACACTTACCAGCTCTGCTTCCGAGAGAAACATACAGATCAGGCCATCAACCTCTACTTGTTCTGAACCTTCCCTTATAATTATTTTCTTTTAACTGTCCATTGTTTCAAATTACTTTCTTTTTTTTATATATAATTTTCTTTTTTTATTAATGATCTATTTGCTTCAAGCTAGAATCTGTTCATTAAGCTTTTCCCTTAAATTTTTTAAAAAAAAAAGAGTGTCTGTTCAAGTATTTTTAGTGACCTATTTGTGTCAAGCTAGACTACTTCCATCGAGTATTTGCTCTTGAAAACTTTGACTTCGATATAGTTGTTTGTTGTGTCTCTCTCTTTTTCTGTTTTCATTATCGGTTTGCCTTGCTTGTATTCTCTTTGTAAAGCTAGAATTTGTTCATTAAAATTTTCTCTTAAATATTGGAAAAAAAAAGTGTCTGTTCAAGTATTGTTCGACAATGGCTGAAGAAATAGTTGTGGGTACTGCTAGGGGACTTGCATCAAAAGCTGCAGAGTCTGTATATGATTCACTTAAACAGCCGATGTCTTATGTGTTCAAGTACCAGAGCCTCATCAATGACCTCAAGACTCAAGTTGAGGAGCTCAGAATTAAAACAGAAACAGTGAAGAGACCTGTAGAGTTGGCTAAAAGACAGGGGGAAGAGATTTATGAAGTTGTTCAGAAATGGCTAGGTGATGTAGATGAGTTCACTGAAACGGTAGCAAAAGCCATCATTAAGGATGAAGATAAAGCAAACAAGGGCGACTGTTTCAGATTAGGGTCATGTCCTAACTTGATTCAACGTTACAAGCGTGGAAAGGAAGCAGTGAAAGCTGCAAAGGAGGGTGCCGATCTGCTGGAGAGAGCCAACTTTACTAGCGTTTCCTTCCGTCCTGCTCTACAGAGGACAGAATCCATGTACATTAGAGGCTATGAGGCCTTCAATTCTAGAGAGCAAGCTTTGCAGCAAATTATAGAGGCATTGCAGGATATTAACGTTAACAGGATTGGGGTGTATGGGATGGGAGGTGTGGGTAAAACCACACTAGTGAAAAACGTAGCTTGGCAGGTGAAGGAAAACAAGTTATTTCAAGAGGTGGCCATTGCTGAGGTAACACAGAACCCAGACTACAAAAAAATTCAAGAAAAACTTGCTTTCGATTTGGGCTTGGAATTTAGGCAGGAGGAGAGTGAATATCAGAGGGCTGGTCGACTACGGTACAGGATAAAAAAGGAGAAGAATTTACTTATAGTACTGGATAATATCTGGACAAAAGTTGACTTGGATGCAATTGGAATTCCGTTTGAGGATGCTACGAAAGAAAGAAAAGATGAAAAGATCAGGCCATGCACGATATTGTTAACTTCTAGAAATGTGGATTTATTAAGCAAAGATATGAAGACTCAGAAGGACATTGTCATTCGTCAACTATCTGATGGCGACGCACGGAATTTGTTTTGGAAGATTGTAGGTGACTCTGCAGAGAGCTCTGATCGTCATTCTGTAGGAGATGAGATTATTGCAAAATGTGATGGTTTACCACTTGCAATTTCAACAATTGCAAATGCATTGAAAAATGAGGGTCTTCACGCTTGGAAATGTGCCTTGGCTCAATTACAAAGTTCTAATCCAAGACATATTCTAGAGATGGATGAAACTTTGTATTCTACTTTAGAGCTGAGTTACAATTTTCTGAAAAGTGAGGAAGCCAAATCACTATTTCTGCTTTGTGCTCTAATAGCTCATCCTGGTGGTAGTGCGTCCCTTGATGACCTATTAAAATATAGTGTTGGTTGGAATTTGTTTGGAGATGTTTATACATTGGAAGAAGGAAGGGATAAATTGCGGACGTCGATAGATCGTCTCAAAGCTTCTTCTTTATTGATGGATGGTGACTATGGCAATAGAGTTAAAATGCATGATGTTTTCATGTTGTTGCTGTATCGATTGCATCAGAGAAGTTGATGTTTAATATTCAAAATGTCACTGGCTTTGGGGAGAAAATATCAAAACATTCAACTGCTCTATCTTTGCCCTATATAGATTGTGATGAGCTTCCTGAAAGGTTAGGTTCCCCCAAACTTGAGTTCTTCCACATATGTACGAGAAATCTCTTCCTACAAATTCCAGATACTTTTTTCGAAGAGACGAAAGAACTCAGAGTTTTAGATCTTAGCGAATTTAAATTCTCGTCATTACCTTCATCCATTTCTTTCCTAAAAAATCTTCAAACATTGTGTTTGGACTCCTGTCAATTAGGGGATATAAAAATAGTCGGAGAGCTAAGAAAAGTAGAAATTCTTAGCATGATGGGTTCTGATATTGAGCAGCTGCCTGCAGAAATTGGACAATTGACTCGGTTGAAATTGTTAGATTTGAGCAATTGTTCAAACTTAAAATACATTGCACCAAATGTCATCTCCTGTTTGTCTCAATTAGAAGAACTATATATGGGCAACAGCTTTGATCATTGGGAAGTTGAAGGAATGGATCATCAAGGGCGAAGAAATGCTAGTCTTGGAGAATTAAAAAGGTTGTCTAACCTAACAGCTTTACATCTTCATATTCAGGATGCTCGAGTCATGCCACAAGACTTGTTCTTCAAGAAATTGAAAAGTTATAAAATATTTATAGGAGATAAATGGAAGTGGTCCGGTAAATATGACCTTTCAACTTCAAAAACGTTCAAGCTGAAGATACATGATAGTGTTTATTTGGGGCAAGAGATTAAAAGATTGTTGAAGATGACTGAAGATCTCTCTCTAGAGGAAATGCAAGGAGTTAGATATGTTATTTATGAACTTGATGTGGATGGTTTTCCATATCTAAAGTATCTACGTGTAAAAGACGGTCTTGATATTTTATATATCATTAACTCAGTTGCTTGGAAACTAGTCTTTCCCAAGTTGGAGTCCTTGATCCTTTGTAATTTGATTAAATTGGAGAAGATATGTCATGGTCAACTCAATGTAGGGTCTTTCAGCAAATTAAGGATCATCAAAATAGAAAAATGTGATAGATTGGAGAATCTCCTTACGTCCTTCATCGCCAAAAACCTTTTGCAGCTACAAGAAGTTGAAGTGACCGATTGCAAGAAGCTAAAAGAGATTTTTTGTGAAGAAAGTAATGATCATGGTGTTGAAATTGAAGCAAATGATGATGAGATTTTGCTTGATGGATTGTGCTCTTTGACACTACAACGCCTAACCAAATTCGTAAAGATCAGCTCTAACATAAAGGTATGTTTTGTATTTTTTATCTTTCATTTTATTTTATGTAAAAAGGAGTATTCTTAATAGTTTTTAAGTTATGTTTAAGGATAATATTTGTTTGTACAGGTTGTCTTTCCAAGATTGGAGAACTTGAAATTGTGTTTAATTAATTTTGAGAATACATTGCTTGAACAACGTCTGTCAATGTTTTCTTATAGTCGTTGCTTAAAAAGCCTAATTGTGGAGGAGTGTAATGACTTGAAATTTTTGTTTTCATCTTCTATGGTCCAAAGTCTTAATCAACTCCAAGAGCTTGTGGTGAGGGATTGTAACTCAATGGAAGTAATAATTGACTCAAAAGGAGTAGAAGAAGAAAAGACAATTGATATGAGTTTTCCTAAGCTACTTTACATGAAGCTTGAACTCCTACCAGAACTCACAAGTTTTAGCACAGGGAATCTAATTGAATTCCCCTCCTTAAAAGAACTCCACATTGAGCGTTGCTCTAATTTGAAGACATTCTTCAACCAATCTTTTTATCCAAAAGCGATGATAGAAGAGCGAAGAAAAGGTGAACTCGGATAACGACTTTATTGATATAATTCCGCTCTTTAACAATAAGGTAATTAGTTTATTCTTGATAGTAAAAAATTATGCTGCGGACAACTTGCTCATTATGAGTTTATGGGTGTTTCATACCAAAATATTAACATCATGAATTGTTTGCTGCAGGTTTCTTTTCCAAGCTTGGAGGAGATGGTGCTCTTACACTTGGATAACTTGCAGCTGATATGGCACAACCGAAAACTTCATGTGGAATCCTTTTGCAAACTAAAAGTAGTGAGAGTGGAATCCTGTGGAAAGTTAGTGACTATTGTTCCACCTAATACTCAAGGACATATCATCTTTCAAAATCTTGAGACATTGATGGTTAAGAATTGTTGGAGTGTAAAAAGCCTCTTTCCGGTTTCTATGGCTACTGGTCTTGTGCAACTTAAGGATCTACAGATACGTTCTTGTGGGTTGGAGGAAATTGTTTCGGCGGAGGAAGTTAATTTGGCCCCAACGTTTTCGTTTCCAAAATTAACAGATATCCACCTTGAGGATTTGCAGAACCTCAAATATTTCTACCTGCGGCTGCATGCGATAGAGTGGCCAATGCTAAGAACTTTGGGTGTGTATAGATGCAAGAAGATAAAAGTATATGCTTCTGAATTTCCTAGCTTCCAAGCCAGAGAAGGGGAGTGGCAGCCTGCTCTGTTTTTGTTAGAAAAGGTATGATTTCAATTTCATCGATATTGACTTGCAAATGAAACATCTTTACATTATCTAGATTGATTTGATGCTTTTTTGTGTGATTGGAGTACTTGTAAGTATCCAGCACAAAAGACAAACCCAATAGGTGGAGGAACTCCTCTCATATATAAGCATAAATACCTTCTGTTTACCAATTGATGTTAGTTCGATAACAATTGGACTTAAAAACGTAGTGCACCAACTAAAAATAATGATTTGAATTAGGCGTTAATCAATTTTAATTTTTAGTTCGTAAGTTGAACGTCAACGCTTCTATTATAATTATAAAAAGTTAACGAGTAATACAAGTTGCACACGTTATAATCCATTTTTCAAAATTAAATTCGGCTCATAAAAGTAGATAAGACTTCTTCCTTGTATATTTCCATTTACAGCAATATAATTTACATTGTTTCCAAATTAAAGATCTGATGATGCATATTTTTACTTGCTTATAATTAGATGTACATTTAACATTGACACTTAACCTTTATTTATAAAAAATCCTAGTTATTTATTTGTATGTGTGAATACTACTTATTTACTTATGCAGGTCATGCCAAATATAGAGGAGTTGGGTTTAGACGCTCATGATTTCAAATTAGCATTCCTCCACAGTGATCTAGCTAAGAGCTTTGGCAAACTCAAAACACTTTGGCTGAGTTACTTTGATGATGGATCTGTTCCTCCTCTGTTCGATTTCCTTCAAAAATTAAATTGCTTGGAATCACTTGGTTTTAGTCATAATAGTTTCAAAGAGCTATTCCCCCATGAACAAGGACATCTATGGAAACAAGATTTCCGAGGGAACACATTTCTTCAGAATCTTCAAACATTACAAGTATCGTATTGTCATTGTTTGACAATTTTAATGTCATCCGCAACGTCATTCAAAAATTTGAAAACTTTGGAGGCATGTGATTGTCGTGGGTTAACGAAGGTACTAACATGCGAAGCAGCCAAAACCCTTGTCAATCTCACAACGTTGAGAATAAGAGACTGCAAGTTAGTGACAGAGGTAATAGTAAACGAGATAGATAGAGAGGAAGAGATTGTTTTTGGCCAATTGAAAGTTTTGGAGCTTTACTGTTTACCAAGCCTGACATTCTTCTGCTCAGCCAATTATTCATTCAACTTCCCCTGTTTGGAGCAAGTTATTGTGAATCAATGCCCAAAATTAAATATCTTTTCTCAAGGAGTGTTAAGCACACCATCGCTCAAGAAAGTGCAATTGACAGAAGAGGATGAAGGGCAAGAATATTTTTGGAAAGATGACCTCAATTCTACCATCCAACAAATGTTTACAGATATGGTATTTACTCTTTTAGAAAATCTTTGCGTTTTTTCTTTTTTTTCCCATTTACAACAATGCCATATAAGTGCAAAATGGTAAACATTTTAAATATGACAATTTAATATATAACAACATTTACAATCTCACAAATCAATTTGTAAGATTTCATGGAACCTTTATTTATTTTGAAACTATTATATGACCTCATTAGTTCTAATATTAATTTACACTCATATTTTGTTGCATTATGTTAAATTTTTTGGATTTGTTACTATCATTTTGGAACTATCGAGGACAGATTAATATGACAATTTATCCCTTATATATATTTATATAACAAAGACACCTTTATATATTGCAAGAGACGAAGAAGGGGTGAGTGTGAAAGGAAAGGGAAACAAGTGGCTTTCTTATGCAATTTGGATATTTAAATGATTTATTTTTAATTTTTGTTAATTTAGGGTTATATCATAATTTTGAAAAATGAAATAGTAGGGATAAAATGATAATTTTATTTTCTTAAATTTTTATTTATTAATAGAATTTGATCTTGGGTGAGAAAGTGTTATTTATGTTTAATTTTGTGCGCAAAAATGTTATTTATGCCAATTAGAGGTGGAAAAGTGTTTTAGGGCCAAACCTTAGGTGGGAAAAGTAATTCACTCTTATAAATTTTACAACAAATTGATATGCTTATTTGTAATATTAATTGGGATATTGAGAATATCATAATTGGTATTTTACCATAGAGATTGCCAAAAATCATGACTACAAAGCACTATCTTCTTAAGCCCTTATACCTTGGTTAAATTTTTACGTGAACCATTTATAACTCTCACAATGCGCCTTTGTTTTCAAATCTGATTTCAATTTGTATTTAGATAGATGAAGCTAAACGGTATCAATTGCATGCAAAAGAATATTATAATTTTGTACTTTTTCTTGTTAACATATATACATGGTTAGCTAGTGGCTATTTTGGTTGCTCCCTGTCCAACAGGTGGCAACGTAAGATTGCAAATTGTTCCATTCTCTTTCTTGTCCAACTTTCGCTTCAAAAAGCTTTCATTTTGTTATATAAGCTTAAAATACTTTGGTTTAGTCTCTCAAAATTCAAAAGATTGATTTTTAACCCAATATTTTTGATTGTACAGATTGGTTGTCGCAACTTAGAATGTTTGAGACTCTCTGAATTCCCCAGATTAAAGGAGAAAATATGGAATGACCAACTGCCTGTCAGCTTTTTCGTCAATTTGAAGTGGCTAGTATTGGATGAGGTTTTTGACATGTCAAGTGCTTTTCCATCCCATGTATTCTATCATTTAAAAAATCTTGAAACGTTGGAGGTAAGAAATTGCCATTCATTGAAAGATTTATTTGATAAAGAAGGAGAGACATTGGAAAACAGTAAGGAAGAAATTTTGGGCCTCAACAAGCTGAAATCACTAAAAGTTCACAATTGCGGCAGCTTGAGATATATATTTACTCCTTCTATAATCTTGGGCCTTGATCAGCTTCGAGAGATTGAAGTAGAGAATTGTGATTTGATTGAAGGAATCATCACAAAGGATGAAGGAAGTAAGGCAGCTATTGATAGAATTTTTATCCCTGAGCTGAAGTCCATTGTCCTTGAAGCATTGCCTAACTTGGCTAACTTCTATTCGGGAACTGATGATCTAGACTGTCCTTCCTTGAAAAGCATTACTATAGTCAAATGTCCGCAGATGGAGACATTTGTTTCCACCGATTTGAAGGAGGAGGACTATTCAGAACATACTGCAGCTCTTTTCAGCGAAAAGGTTGGGTTTTCTTAAATAATTTTCTCTTATTTTGCAATAAGAAATTTCATTTCCAGAAATTTTTTGCCTTCAAAGTTGCTCCAACTGGTAGAAATTTTCTTTCTATGCATAGGTGAAAGAAGTTTTCTACTAGCTAGTTTTAATTTTGATATTGTGCTCAGCAGTCTTTGTTATCATTCTCTAAAGTCAAAATATTGCTGTTATGATTCCATTCCCTACGAAACTCAAGATATGATTAGGATGGACTTTTTGGTTCTGAATCATATATAAATGCCCCAATGTCATATCATGAATTGTTTGCTGCAGGTTGCTTTTCCAAGCCTGGAGGAGATGGTGCTCTTACACATGGATAACTTGCAGTTGATATGGCACACCCAAAAGCTCTATGGGGAATCCTTTTGCAAACTAAAAGTAGTGAGAGTGGAATCCTGTGAAAAGTTAGTGACTATTGTTCCATGTGATACTCAAGGACATATCGCCTTTCATAATCTTGAGACATTGACGGTTGAGAATTGTTGGAGTGTGAAAAGTCTCTTTCCAATTTCTACGGCTACTCGTCTTGTGCAACTTAAAGATCTACATATACGTTCTTGTGGGTTGGAGGAAATTGTTTCGGCGGAGGAAGTTAATTTGGCCCCAACATTCTCGTTTCCAAAATTAACAAACATCCACCTTGAGGATTTGGAGAACCTCAAATATTTCTACCCGCGGTTGCATGCAATAGAGTGGCCAATGCTAAGAACTTTGGGTGTG
>JAJEJH010000413.1:249259-344630 GCA_026122585.1 Anacardium occidentale
TGGTTAATTTGTACCTGATGCTTAATTGTTGCCCATTTGCTCGTAATTTCTCTCTTGTCTTTTCATGATATTTTGTAGGAATTAATCCTTCCCTAATGTAGTTTAAATCTGCACCTGAATCGATTAATGTTGGACTTTTTACTTCAAATTCATTATTAATATTTAACTTGATATATGTTTGTGGTATTAATAAATTGTTCGTCTTCTAGTATTGTTGAAGTGGAAGGATTGTCTTGACGCTTTACTTCCTTTTCCATTTTTAGTGATAATATATCTATTTTTATGTGTTTTGTAAAGACAATACTTGATTTTTTAACATATTAATTTCGTGTTGCAGATCTTCCAAAGTGACAGGTGTTGGTTTCTCGAACTTATCTATAACAGTTTTTATAGTGTATTGATTCCTATTGTACTCGTTTTGTTAAATTGATTGTTGCAATTTTAGCAAATATTCTCTCTTTATGTCCTCATCTTCAATTTTATCTATAATTCCTAGTAAAAATTCTTTACTATTGCTTTTTGATAACATGTTGATATTTTTTATTGAACAAAAGCAAGGGTCAATACACTCGCAATCATCTTTAGATTGGGTAGAATCAGACCCTTGAGACTGCTCATCAGAATCTACTTGTATTGCATATATTTCGTTGTCGTCATCACTACTAATTGACTCTGTATCTGTTTCTATTATATTTAAAAGTTCATTCTTTAATTCTTCCTCTATACTCAATTCTTTAATTTTATTTTTAAGGGACATTTAAATGCATAATGGCAATCCTTTTTACACTTGTAACAAGTTATATCCTTTTTGAACTTTTTATTAGATTTACGCTTTTTATAGTACTTTGATTTTTCTTGAAAGTAAGGCTTATATGATTTTCTTTTCTTGGTTTTGTTTTCTAAATATTTTCTCTTTTTATATTTCTTATAAGATGTTGAAGAGGGAGTAATTTTTTCATATCCATATTGACTACAAAATCCGCTTAATTCAGTTCTTCTTTGTTTGGCTTCGTTCTTTAATTTTGCCTTTAATTTCAAATCTGTACATATTATTAAGGCTTCATTATTTATGTAATTAATGATTTCTACATAAGTTAGTTGTTCATAAGGTATATTTCCACCATACATTTTGTTTAATGAATTCTTTACTATTTGACTAAAGAGTTTCGACAATCCATTTATAAATTTTTCTTTCCAAAATCTTTCCTGCAATCTGCTCTTGTATAGACTTTTGACAAAAACATGTCTTTATACCATCTAAAATCTGTCGTTTTAGGACATCTTAAATTCATAAGGATTTCATTTGACCTATTTTGGAATATCGTTGGGTCTCCTAAAAAATACTTTGTTATTGTGTATAATAAGGTTGGTACAACATCTTCTTGATCAGCTTGTATCTTTATTCCTTCCTCATATTTAATATATATCTTTTTTGCATTCAGTGTATGTGTTCTTTGGTCCTCTGTAAGTTCATTATCCCACCATGATTTAAGGTTACCTGTAAATCCTGATATTAACATTCTTGTTATTTGATGATCAGAATTATTATTTATCTGATAAGTCGTTGATGCCATTAGCAATTCTTGTATAGTATTCATTATTTGGTGTTCGGTTATTCCATCTATGTTCCATTCGTAAATGCTTACACTATCATATTGAGCTTGAGTATGCATAGGTCTTTCTTCATATCGTAAATCGGTTACAGTAGGTCTGTTGTAATAATTTCTCAATTTTAAACCCATCACTTTGTTATTCATTGTTTTTAGCTTCCACTTGTATGTTTTTTAGTCAGCCAATTTTCGTAGGATGCCTATTGTGTATATCAAATTGAGTATTTCATTAGTATAAAATAAATAATTAGCTTATCTTTTTGCATAATTAAGTATAGGGCCTAGTAATAATGGTATATACAGTAATAGGTCTTATATTATTGGTATCAAAGCATATCTCTAAACCATATTTTCGAAAATCATGGTTTTAAATGCATCATTTGCACAATTTCATGAGTAAGGAGCCAATGTTTACTCCCCAACAACCAACTTTTGTACCCTTCTCTCAGCATAAGTAAGATATTGTTTACTTTATATAGTTTATGAGATTCTAACTCCCTTGTTTGTTGTAATGGTAT
Source organism: Anacardium occidentale (assembly GCA_026122585.1). Classification (NCBI taxonomy): domain Eukaryota; kingdom Viridiplantae; phylum Streptophyta; class Magnoliopsida; order Sapindales; family Anacardiaceae; genus Anacardium; species Anacardium occidentale. The sequence continues at coordinate 251,388 of JAJEJH010000413.1, forward strand.
AGATAGAAGAGCTTATATCCCTAGATTTATAAATGAAGAAGAAAGTAATTCTTCAGCTAGACCTATGAGTGTTAGTGATAAATGGCAATCTTAAGGCTCCTTCCATATGTCCTTTTGATCATGAGAGTTAAGGGAGATGATGAGAGAGGTGTTAAGAGAGGGCCTTCAGTAGATAGGGGTAGGTCATGTACAGGAACCAGTCAAAGATGATTCAGTTAGACATGAGGCTTATCAGGAACCAAAAATAGGACAACCAGAAGCAATCAGAGACAAATTTTAGTTTCTAAAGGATTACAGTGGTTCAAGTCATGGCATTAGTATTGAAACAACTGGTATAAGTAGTTCAGACAAGTTGAATCCCATCTACAATTTGCTAGGAGCTTTTAGCTTTCAAATTTTAGTGAGTCGAGGGATCCAACTCTAGCCGAGGAATAGATTGAGTCTGTAGAGAGTGTGATGGGACTTCTCATATTATTGAAGAGGGAAAAAGTCAAATACATCATATTTCTACTTCAGGGTGATACAAAGGTTTGGTGGAACCTTATAAAGGCTTTAATCAGTGAAGATCAATTGATTTAGGTAGAGTTTCACTGACTATTTGATGTAGAGTACCAAAGAACAAAAATGTTGTATGTGAAGGCTCAAGAATTTATTGATTTAGCACAAAGGTCAAGCATAATCAAAGAGTATGCAACCAAGTTTAATACTTTAGTAAGATTTGTTCCCAGTTTGGTAGGGACAGGGATGAGGAGAGTGTAGAAGTTCATACATAGGTTACATCCTACCATAGCTAAAGATGTTATAACTAGAGCAAATCTTCCTCGAAGATTTAATGATGCTTTGGGGAGAGCACTTAGATCAGAAGCTGGTTTACATTGTATAAGAGTGTTGACGTAAATAGTTAAAAAGAGTGGAGATAAAAGTAAAAGACTGATGCCAATAAGGAAACCATTCCCAGGGGCTTAAAGACAGAGAGTTTCAGTTTAGTGACCTTAGTGTGGAAAATATGGTATGTAGCATGCTGGTGACTATTTAAAAGGATAAAATGTGTGTTTTGGGTGCTATCAGTCAGGGCAAAAGATCTTTGAGTATCCATCCAGAGTAAGAGTTGGTATAAGGTTGAGTGGGGGTAGGTCTAGCCCATTCATAGGTAGAGTGGATCTACCTAAAAGTAGAATAGGTGCAAAGAAAGTTAGAGTAAAGACTCCTAAGACTGGTGTTGGAGTACTTGGGAGAGGTACAGGTCCCTCAGATAGTGGCAAAGAGAGAGTGTATATTGTTTGATAATATTAGGTTGAGAGCATATCACATACAGTGACCGGTTAGTTACTCTTCCTTAATGCTCATTTATTTGTATTGGTAGATTGTGGTGTCACACATAGTTTTATAGCCAACAGTGTACTGAAAAGATTAAGGTTAACCCTTAATATGACTAGTAGGAGTCTCTGTGTGGAGATACCAAATAGAGGAGTTATGATGAGTGACCACGTTCTAGTAGAGTTAGCTAATTTTGACATGATCTTAAGTATGAACTTCTTGGAAAAGTATAATGTAGAGATAGATTGTGAGAGAAAAAAAGTTAGATTTCATTTAGGTCTTGATCAATTTGTCTTTGATAAAGGTAGAGTTAAAAGTATGTTGATCTCTTATATTCAAGTGAGAAAACTATTGAGTAAGGGTTGTATTGAATATTTGGCTAATGTAGTATATAAGAGTATAACTTGGCCAAGTATTGAGGACGTACTAGTGGTGAGAGAGTTCTAGGATTCTTCCCAGATGAGTTACCAGGATTACCTTTAGATAGAAAGTTAGAGTTTAGTGTTAAGCTTCTTCCTAGTACGTCTCTTATCTCTAAGACTCTGTATCGGATAACTCTAATTGAACTTTAAGAGCTGAAAAAATAATTACAAGAGTTGATTGATAAGAGATTCATTCGACCGAGTTGTTTTCCTTAAGGAGCTTTTATTCTATTTGTTAAAAAGAATAATGGGTCAATGAGAATGTGTTTTTATTATCGAGAGCTAAATAAAGTCACGGTGAAGAATAAATATCCTTCACCAAGAATTGATGATCTTTTTGAACAGTTAAGATGAGCCATTGTGTTTTCCAAGATTGATTTAAGATCTAGGTATTATCAGGTCAGAGTGTCAGAGAAAGACAAACCTAAGACTGACTTTAAGACGAGATATGACCATTATAAATTAATGTTAATACCTTTTAATTTGACAAATGCCCCTACAGTGTTCATGGATTTGATGAATTGGGGTATTCTATGACTGTCTTAACAGATTTGTAATTGTATTTATTGATGATATCTTGGTCTACTTAAGATATAAAGAAGAACATGAAAAGCATCTAAGATTTACGCTTCAGAGGTTAAGAGATCGACAATTATTTGCCAAGTTTTTCAAGTGTGGGTTTTGAATAGATAGAGTGGCTTTTATGGGACATATTGTATCGATAAATGGTATTTTAGTTAACCTCAGTAAGGTTAAGGTTGTTTTGAGCTGGCTAAGGTTGAGGACTGTTAAAGAGATGAGAATTTTTCTTGGTTTGGTAGATTACTATAAGAGACTCATTTAGAGGTTCTCGAGGTTAACGAGACCTTTGGCTGTCTTGACTAGAAAGATGTGTCTTTTGTTTAGATAGAAGAGTGTGAGGCTCACTTCTAGAAGTTAGAATAAAAACTGACTAGCACTCCAGTTTTGGCACTACCTCAAGAGGGAGTAGAGTTTGACATTTATACAGATGCTTCCCATTAGAGGATTGATTTTATCTTAATGCAGTCTAGTAAGGTGACTGCTTATGCCTCCAGACAATTGAGGGATCATGAGTTGAGATACTCTACCTATGATTTGGAGCTAGCTGCAATTGTTTTCACCTTAAAGATTTGGAGATATTATCTTTATGGGGTTAAGTACAATATTTTTTTAGATTATAAAAGTTTAATGTACTTTTTTACTCAGAGGGAACTTAATATGAGGTAAAAAAGTTGGCTAGAATTGGTAAAGGACTATGATTATGATATGATGGTTGATGTATTGAGTAAGAGAATGGCTTTGTCAAGAATTTCTATCCAAAGAGAGCTTCAAGATGAGATTAGTAAAGAGGAAATTGAGATAGTGACTACAGGTTTCTTTAGACTTCAAATTGTGTCTTATTTACTTGATGAGATTAAAGCTAATCAAATATTAGATAGTTGGACTCAAGTTATGGTTCAAAAGATTTCAAAGGGTTTAATACCAGACTTTGAAGTTAGAGATGAGATCTTGAGGTTTAGAAACAGAGTTTGTATGCCACAAAATTTAGAGTTAAGACAGAAGATTTTATCAGAAGCTCATAACACAATGTATTCTGTATATCCAGATAGCACTAAGATGTATCAATATCTTAAGAAGAGTTTCTAGTGGTTAGAGATAAAAAGAGACATAATAAATTTTGTTTCTAAGTGTTTAATATGTTAGCAAGTTAAGGCAAAGCATAGAAGAGCATTTAGGTTACTACATCTAGGTACAAATGAAAGGACAAATCTATGGATTTCATTTCAAGTTTTCCCAAAGTTTAGAGAGGATATGATAGTATTTAGGTGATTATAGATAAATTGAGCAAGCCAGTTCACTTTCTACCTATTCGACAGGGTATGACTATAAATCAATCGGCGCAGTTATATGTTAGAGAGATTGTTAGACTTCATGGGGTTCCTAAGACTATTGTGTCAGAAAAAGACTCTAGGTTCTTGTTAACTTTTTTAAGGAGTTTACAGAGATTATTAAAGACTAAATTATAGTTAAGTTCAACATATCACCCTTAAACTGATGGCCATACTGAGAGAGTAATTCAGATTCTAAAGGATATGTTAAAAGTCTATTGTATGGACTTTTAGACTAATTAGGCAGATTTGCTTCCTTTAATGGAATTTACATATAATAACAGTTATCAAACGACTATTCAGATAGCTCTATTTGAGGCTTTGTATAGTCGAAGCTGTACGTCTCTTTCTCATTACGAAGAGATTAGAGAGATAGATTTTTTAGAGACTATAATAAGTCTAGAAGATCTAGGATTGACAAAAAAGTTATGCTGATTTAAGACATTAGAAGATAAAGTTTCAAGTGGGTGATAAGGTATTTTTGAGAGTTACTCCCTATAGACAAGTTTGATAACTATCAATTGCATGTACAATTTCGTGGTTACTTTATAGAGTTTTAAGGATAATTTGACTATTTTACCCTTATTATATGTATATTTTGGGAACACAGGTTTTCATGCTTGGTTTTGTAGGAAATGTTGATTTTGATGTGATTTCAATAGAAATCAAGCCAAAAAGACACTTACGAAGGACTATCTAGAGGTTCGACTTTAGTTTAAAGAGGAATGAGCAACTAGCGCAAAAACGAGAAAGAAGAGTATTGTGCGTCACAACATAAAAACATGGATTTTCAATATTTTTGAGTTTTGTAATGAAAACATAGTCTTCCATAAAATTGTATTGGACATCTCAAGCTTTTCAAAAAGCTATTATAGGGAAAAATCCGAGTTCGTTTGAGCCCTTAACCGTTGTCGCAAATTTAGGCCTTCTCAGTGAAATTCTGTGTTTGACCACTGAGCACTAACATGGTAATAACTTGAGATTATCAAATTCAAATGAGGTGATTCAAAATCCAAATAAAACTACACATCCAAGGCTACAACTTTAATGAAGACTAAAATTTTAGATTCCAAAAGCTACATGTTGCAGCATCATGCTGTAGCATAGGGTAGTGCAGAAGGTGCATAAAAATTCCAGAAGCTACATGCCACAGCATGCTCAATAGCATGTAGTCCAGAATCTTCATGCCGTAACATGATGCCGCGGGATGGCCCAGTAGTAGTAGACAGAACCTTTATGTCGTAGCATGGGCAAATTTTTGCGAAATTTCACTTGAAGTGAAATTCTTCCCTAACCCTAAGTATATATATTACATTATAATTTTAGAGAAAGAGACAGCCATCCTAGGGGAGTTTTTGAGAGATTTTTCAATCACTTTTCTGAGATTCAATATTTTTTTTTTGAAGAATCAATCGAAAGCCATTCAGATTGCAATTGTAAGACAAATTTTCATCAGAAAGCAATAAAAGTTCAACAATTCATCTGGTTTTATTCTTATTTCTCTCTTATGCTTTGTTTGAATTTGATTATTTATTGGTGTCTAATGATGAACTAAACATTTTTTACTAAGATTAGGGCTAGCTAATTCATGAATGTGCAGTGTTTTTGGAATTTAAATTACAAGCATGTTATTTCATGTGAGTTTGCATTCTAAACTTCATGTCTATTAAAAACCTGCCCACTTTTTAATATGATTTCTATTATATGATTGAGATCAAGAGGTGATATCTCATAAAAGCAGCTAGAATATGAACCGTGGATTAATTAAATATGGAGATATATTTGATAATACATGCAATAGTCGTAGGCACAATAGGTTTGTGCTGAAAGCTAGTGAATTCCATAGAACTTAATGCATTTTTATCCAATTAAATTTAGATAGAGATAGTTAGGTTATTAGATATTTAAATATGATTAATATTGCTTGAGAAAGAATATTGATCAATTTAGGGAATTTTGTTGTCACATAAATAACATGAGATATTCAGTTGCATGAAAAACCTATATTGTAGTGAATTAGTGAACCCCAAGTCTCAGCATCATCTCACTTATTGTTATTCGATTTACCTAGGCGTGCTTATTAATTGCTTGATTTTAGTTTTTGTTTTAGTATTTAGATTTATTTTCAACTCATATTTGATAGTTTAGATAAAGTTAGGAGTGGTGTCGTCTTGGTACTTGCTTACGCGATCCATGGATACGACACTTTGAATACTTCCCATATTACTTTAAACTAGTACACTTGTTAGGAAGTTAAGGTTTAAACTTTTAACACATCAAAGTTCTTAGGTTTGGTAAGAAATGAAAGTTAGACCCTAGATTTATTAGCCTGTATGAAATATTAGAGAGAGTAGGAAAAGTTACCTACAGATTTACTTTGCCAACCGGTATGGAAAAGATCCATAACGTCTTCTATGTTTCTTAATTAAGAAAGTATATTGGGGATCAGTTGCATGTGCTTTAATTTTCAGATTAGGATCTAGCAAATGATTTGAGTTATCAAGAGAAGCCAGTTTAGATTCTGGATTATAAGGTTAAGGTCCTTAGAAATCAGGAGATCCCTTTAATAAAGTCAAAAAGTGGAAGAGGCGATTTATGAGGTTGAGTTTGAGATTAGAGATAGGTTTCCAAAGTTGTTCAAGTAAATTTCAGAGCTAGCATTTTTATAAGGGGGGAGAAATATAACATCCCAAGATTAAAAGTGTCTTTTAGGCTAGAAATTGGGGTTAGATTTGAGAATTTATGATAGAATTGAAGTTGGGAGAGTTTAAAAGTGAAATAGTTAGTTTTTAGAGTTTGTGTAGCCTATATATGATTCTCCTTGAGAGATCTTATAATAGCGCAGGGGTGGAACTGTAATTTTAGGCTCTAAGAATAAGGGTAAAAGAGAGATTTTCAGTTAGGAAATGATTCTGAGAGGGTTCGAGGGTAGAAAAGTCTTTTAGAAGCCTTTCGTGGCTTATACATGGGTATTCTAGGAAGAATATTCCATGTATGGCGTGAGGAGAGAGAAATTCCAGATTTTGAGGGGCACACGCCCGTGTGCCAGGTGAGAGTTACGCAATAAAAGTTTCATTTTCGTATTTTTTTCCTGCACTTTTTCCTTCAGCTTTCCTCTCCTTCTTTTTCCAGTAAACCCTAAACCAGAAACCGTCCAACCAGCAGTCATAGTTCCAGTTAGAGATCCAAGAGCAGCTAGAGAGAGAGAGATCTGGACGCCATGGCAAGAGGTAAGTATTTCTTTACCTCTTCACTTAGGTTTCCAATAAACTTTTCCATTTTTTAGCTTAATGGATGGTTGCTGTGTGATGAGAATGTTTTCCCAACATGATATGATGATGATGAAATGCTTTGAGTGATGATTTATGCGTTTAATATGCAATGTCTAATGTTTATGTGCTTGGGTATGCTTTTGATGAGAAATGCCTGAGATTTGCCATGATAAATGAGAAATGTATGACTTGAGAATGGTTAATGGCATGTATATATGTTGTATTTATGTTTGATTGAAGATTGGATAAGTTTTGGATGTGTTTGAGTGAGATTTTCTAGGTTTCTAGACACATTTACAGATTCTGGGTTGAGCGCACGACCGTGTATCCAAGGGGACACGCCCATATGGCCTCAAATCTACATGAGACACGGCCTTGCATGTTACCCGTGTGCGTATGAAAATCCACACACATGCCCATGTACCCGAGTGCACACGCCCGTGTGTATAATCCCAAATGCGTACGTGCGTGTAGGCAAGACACGGGATGGTGCTGAGGCAGTTACAAGCCCGTGCAGTGTGATACACGCCCGTGTGCCCAGTCATGCACGCCCGTGTATTTGCACCACACGCCCGTGTGGTCAGCCTTTTTGCTTGAGAAATATTCCAGAACCTTGCACGCCCAGCAGTACAAGAAGCACACGGTCCCGTGTGGCTTGACACACGCCCGTACACATTAACGCACACGCCCGTGCGGCTTAAGAAAGACAGAAAAAGAGAATTTTAAGTAAAGATAAGCTACCTTAAGCTTTCCTAAGTGAAATCTGAGCATGAGAAACATAAGAATAATAAGAGATAACATCATATCATGCATGATTACCAAACATTGAGCATGGCATGCCACACATGAGGTGTTTTCAGAAAACGATCTACGGATCCAAGAGATGTTTTAAAAGTATATATATATATATATATATATATATATATATATATATATATATATATATATATATATATGATGTTTTGGACATCAGTTAGGGGTGGATACGAAGGGGCACCTGTGAGTTCGCATGCCCGCTAGAGAGGGAAACCATGATCCGTTAGAGAAGACATAGTCGTGTATGAGTAGTTTTCTTATAGGTTTGAACTCACACGGCCAAGGTGTCGAATCCCTGTGTTCATCAGTCTGGCCAGCATAGCAGAGATATTTTCCAAATTCAGTACTTTTGATACTGTTTTCAGATATACTATATATATATATATGAGGATATTCGGATCAGAGATTTTTATCAAAAGGAGTTTTCAGAAAAGAAGAGTTTTCAAAAAATCAACCCGAGAGGCAAAGCTTTATGATAAATAAGATTTACATGACATCAGAGCATGCATATCATGTCATGTATAGCATTCATGAGAAATATACGAGATAAGAGCAAAGAACAGAGCATAAAACACATGAGAACTCCGAGATCTTAATGATTAAAAAAAGTAAATAAATAAGAGATAAGAAAAGAATGTAATAAGCTACTGTAAAGCAAGAATAATGAGATGATAAGAAAACAGTAAGTTGAGAGCTCGAGGTCTGATCTAGGATCAACCTTTGCTTGATGACCTGTCTGTATAAGAGATAGGAAATGTTTACTGAGTGATTTTGTCACTCACCCCTTTCCCTTCCTTTCTCTTTTGCAAGTCAGTGATTTGGGGACTGAGATGTGGCGATGCAACTGTGAGATTTTGGGGACATGGCTCGACAGTTAGTTTTGAGACTCGGCTCATATGCTCTGATTATTCGCATCTCATGTATTTATGCGTGTGTAGTATATTATAGTATATACTGTATGGATAGCATGATTTATACATGAGTAGCCTGAGAGTTTTAGAAAAACTATTATGACTTATTTTATTGTCATTTTAATGTTTTACGCTTCCGTATATAGATTTTAAAGTATTTTGAGTAGCAGTTAATTTTCTTTTCCCTCGTGGGGATCTCCGTCACAGGCACATTTTTATTATTATTATATATATATATATATATATATATATATATATTTTACAGCTGTACACAGTAGGCCTGGGGCGGGGGTCACTATAGATTTGTTTCATCAAAATGCAAGAAATGAATATTTTTCATTTTCCCTCATGCACAACTATGTACTATTAAGGTGCACAACCATGCATGTTTGTAAGAGAAGAGAGACGTCTAACTTAAAACATTTCTCACCCATTTCTAATTCACTTTCACCCAAAGTGTCCCTTCTATTTTTAGAGAAGCCTAACCCTATGGGAGAAAATCAGTAGCAAGAAGCTCCTAATCCAGCTAGAGAGTAAGAGATTTTTGGTAGAGAAAGAGAGATTCAACCATGGCAAGAGATAGGTATTTCCTTGCCTCTTTCCTTAGTTTCCAAGCTTGGGTTTGCTAATTCTTGAGATATGATGATGTTTTTAGCATATTTTATGATTGTATGACTTGATTATGTGATAATATTATGAAAAAGAAATGATTGCGATAGTGCTTATTACCCATTAACATGCTTGATATGTGTATATGTATGGGTATGTATTTTAAAAAGTTTTGATGCTTGATTATGATATTGAATGTTATTGGTGAAAATGGTATATGTATTTGTGTTGTTTGGAGTGTAGAATGTTGATAAAATGAGTTTATTGCAGTTATGTTAAACATTGGATGAGATTTTGCAAGTTTCATGCATGGATTTACCGAAACAGAGTAGAAGGCATGCCTATACAATTGTAAACGCATACCAGTGCTCTCTTACAAATGTAGGATCATGACTGTGTATGCAAATGTGCATGACTGCAAATACAAAGGGGTCACAGTCGTGTATCTTAATGTCACGTTTGTGTATTGTGGGGTCACAGCTATGTATGTTAATGTCCCGTGCATTTATAGAAATTTAGAAAAAAGCTAAAATTATATAACCTAGCATGACTAGGCTTCACGATTGGCACACAACCTGTGCAACTTTATTCACGCCTATGCGTTCAAGCATGCACATCTGTATATTAAGCATAAAATTGAGAATTAGCTTAAAATGAAGCACAAAACATAGGAAACCTATTATAACAGTTATAACACGTTATAATTTGATAAAATAAGAGGATATGATATACCATGTGCTTATCATAGTATGACATGTCATACCAGTATTTTCAGAAATGGATCTAAGGATCCAAATACATGTTTTAAAGTTAGAAAATATGATTCTCTGGATATTTTTTAGGGGTGGATATAAAGAGACACCTGTGAGTTGCACATCTGTTAGAAAGGGAGTCAACATTAGTATATGCTAGTATATATCTGATTATTAGTTTATAGTTTAGTTTTAGTTTCAGATTTCAATTGACTGACCGAGGGTTAGAAGGCTAAAAACTTACTTGGCTAGGGTGCCAAATCTCTGTGTTCATCAGTTTGATCAAAACTACAGATTTTTAACTGCATTATTTTAGGATATTTTCTCAGTTTAAGATCTTCAGAGCTATACAAATACTTTAGATAAACAAACAATATTTTTAGAAATCTAGCCCAAGGGCATATAACATGTTTCAGCATAACTTCATACCATGACATTCATTTCATGGCATGAGATATAAGTTTAGTTTAAAGGATAAGAATAAGTTATATTTAGAATAATAAGCAAAAAGAATAAATATAATTGAAAATGCATAAATCATAAGAATAGTTAAAAAGCTTAGACATCAGTTCAACTTAAAGCTTTGTTTGGGTTAGAAAGACGTAGGAAATGCATACTGAGTGAGTTATCACCACTACTTTCTTTTTCCTTCTTCTTTGCAAGTTAGTGAGAAAGAAGCTATTGAGGCTTGAGTTGATTATGACTGAAAGGAAAAGGCTCCAGTTTTGATTTTCAGAAGGACTGGTAGGGTTTCCATATGCATGTAGTTTTCAGATAAATTTGTACATATGCATGCATATATTTTATACATTATATATGTATACATAGAATTTCTTATACATGTACATACATATGCGTGTGTGTGTGTGTGTATATATATATATATACATATATATACATATATACACATATATACATATATATACACATATATACATATATATATACATATATACATATATATACATATATGTACATATATATATATATATTATTATGAGTTTTAAACCCATCACTTTGTTATTCATTGTTTTTAGCTTTCGCATGCATGTTTTTCAGTCAACCAATTTTCGTAGGATGCCTGCTCTATATATCAAATTGAGTATTTCATTAGTATAAAATACATAATTAGCTTATCTCTTTGCATAAATTAGTACAAGGCCTAGTAATAGTGATATATAAAGCAGTGGGTCCTATATTCTAGTGGTGTGTTACATACCATGCTCGACTTAAGCCTCAACCTCAGCCATATGACCCTACTGCTAGGTTAACCATAGTTTAGGGGCTTTGACCCAAACTTCCCATGGTAGGTATTGTCCCCCCCTACTTTCGGGATTTCTTTGCCTCCCACACCCTTTGACCTATGCCTTGAGGGGCTAAAGGCAAATGGGGAGCATGGTGTGTAAATCTCCTTTAGCCTCTCAAGGCATGAGTTCTAGTGGTGTAGGAGGCAAAGAAATCTTGAGAGGGGGGAAGGGGGTGGAGATAATACCTGCCATGAAAAGTCGGGGCTAAGGCCTCCGAACCATAGCTGGCTAACATAAATTGGTAATCGCCTAGGCCAAGGTCCGAACGTTACATAAAACATGTTATCTGTGCCAAAAATGTAAAAAATACATATGTATATACAAAACCATACACATTATGTAAGCATAGGTGATGACCCATTTAAAACTGTATCCTGCTGCTTAGTCATCTCATGCTCCAACTCATTTCACTAAATCACAGACTTGTAAAAAAGGAAACTATGAAGGATGAGTGACAAATCACTTAGTAAGTCATTCCTAGCTCTACCCTCAAGCAAGTTTAAACTATGTTATACTTTTGTGATTGGTCACAAAGCTCTATACTTTTTTATTATTATTATCTTAATTATTAGCTAATGTCATTTCTAATCTCTTTCTTTTACTTATCATGTTTCTTAATTCATTAAATTTTGATATTTCTCTCTACTTGGCCTATCATATCTCCTTATTTGGAAGACTCTTATTAGCCTATTTCTTGCCTTATAGGCTTCTTTCTTCTTTATTTATCAAGTTATCTATATTTTTGATTCATGTAATACTATAAATACATCTATGTATATACATATATAACATAGTATGAAATATTTAAAATTACGTGACTTGTCACACTTAACTCTCTTTCTAAACTTATTTCTTTTCAATTTCTTACTACAATATCTAGGATCTGTAGTACTTGTGCCATCTCTAGAATCTTATTTTGATTTCCTTTCTGTTTTTTGTTATAATGTACATTGCGGTATAGTACTCATGCCTTATCATGAGTCTCCATCTAGGTTCAAGCTTTATTTTATTTCTTGTTTGATATTCTATTCTTAACTTATTCTATAACTTGCTTGTTTTGTTACATATTTGATGTTCTATACTTAATCATATATCTGATCTTATATATATGACTTTCTATTACTTATCAAGTTATCTGATAAGATTTACTCTATTTTCCTATTACTTATTATAGTTTCTTTATTTTGTTTTATTTCATACTATATATGACATGTTATGAAGTATGTTAAAATTATGTATGTCTATGCAAAAAATCATGTATTGGCCCTTCGGCCTGCCTTTTGAAAATAGTTTTTAAAAATACTACTTGGATTCAAAAATTTTGAAATACTATAATACTGAGTAAAATCTTATATAAAATTTCTCTGTATCTGAAAATCTCTACAATGTTGATTAAATTGATGATTATAAGGATTTGACACTTTGACCATATGAATTCAATTATAATAGTACACGACCAGCACACTGTAAACTAATATATGACAAACACTTAATTGGATTAAAAAATCTTGAAATACTATAATACTGAGTAAAATCTTATATAAAATTTCTCTGTATCTGAAAATCTCTACTATGTTGATTAAACTGATGAATATAAGAATTTGACATTTTGGCCATGTGAATTCAATTATAATAGTACACAACCAACACACTGTAAATTAATAGATGACCAACACTTAATTTCTAATAAGCTTCATTAATAACCATGTCTAATTTCTAACTGATGCTAGTTTTCCAATTTTTAAAGGATGTTAGTTTTCAAACTTTTAACAGACGTGTGAACTCATAAATACTCCCTCGTATTCACCTCTAATATGATGTGTAGAATATCATTTTTCTACTTTGAGAACATTCATATGTATTACTTGATCCCTTTTTAAAAACATTGTTTTGGTTTTGCATGTTTAGTCATGTAAGTGCTCGTCATGCATGATGTCTTATTCTCTCTCTCTCTTTTTTTTTTTTTTAAATTATGTATAAACTAGATTAACTATTAAATTTTTGTTATATTTATTTTCTTATTGTACTTTCTAGTTTTGTGTCGCTTATACTGTTCTGATTACGTTCTTTGTATAGGTATAATGTTCTGATTCTAGTTCCTGTAGTATTTAGCTTTTTGTTCTATGTTATATTATGTATCTATTAGTTTTCTATTTTGTATGTGCCATACAGTGATATATTATCACTATATCTTTTTATTAAGTTTCTCACACTTAAGTAAGCTTTAGATTTTGTTTCTGTACATTTCTGTGATTGTTTATATTCTCATTGAATTTTTCATGCTTATATAAAGTTTTTATTCGAGTTATGAAATTTCTGCTTTTGTGTCTTATTTTGTTACTTATCTTGTTTCTAGTCTACTTTGATTTCTCTTACTTGTATAAACTTAAATTATGATTTTATAACTTTTTTTTTCCTATTTTGTGATTTCTGTAATTTCTACTTATTGCATAGTCGTTCATTTTAGGATGCATGGTCGTGTGTGGACATATAGTTGTGGCCTTACATGTATAGGCCTACAAAACTTTACTCATACAAGGTAATGACTACCCAAACATGGTCATAGAAAATTGGAAACATGCACATGACTGTGACCCTAAGACACACAGTCATATGCCTTGAAGCAATACTACTTGGGCTTCAGTCATGCATGCACATACACGAATGTGACTATGAAGAAATGTGGCAGCACAGTCATGCGCTTATCAAGCGCACAGTCATACGTCACATTCTGCTTCTACAACTCCGTTTTTGAAACTTGTAAAACCATAACCCAAACTCAAACAAATCTCTAATCAACTCATTATAACATACATACATACAGAACATAATACTTTATACATACCTTCCTCCATCAGTTTATAACTAAACAGAGCCAAACATGGTTTAAATCCCTTAACTACACATAAATATACATAAACACGTACAACATGCTTTTACCTCCAAAATCTCTGATATTTTGTCATCTTGTCATACAATCACGCTTCTTAAACTTAAAACATGCTTCAATCAACCTTATCTTTAGATTACAGGGAACACTTGCTAAGGGAAGCAAGAGAAAGAGATAGAAAAATATTTACCTTAAGCTGTTAATGGTTTCCATCTCTCTAACTCTTGCTTGATCTCTAGCTTAACTGGTTGCTCCTAATTGATCTCTCTCCGATCTTTAATTAGGGTTAGCTATAGAGAAAAACTAGAAAATAGGTGAAAATTTGGCTTGAAGGAAGATAACTCTGCTTTATATTGCATTGACACAAAAGAGATGCATGGTCGTGTGTCTTAAAGACTCATGATCGTACTCCAAAGAAATCTTAGATTTCCAACTTTCTGCATTACGCATGAAAATGTCTTCCAAAGAGACCCATGCACCTTCCATATAAAACCTCTAAATGATTATCTTACCCCTGAACCCATTTAAATCTATTTTCATATATATATATATATATATATATATATTATTTTTTAACCCTAAATCTTTAGCCTAGAAAGAACATTCTAATCTTGGGGTGTTATAGTTTTTGGGAGAGGAAAACTTGTTAGTCTAATGCAAGTAAATTGAAAGCTCTATGTATTCAGATTGCACAACATTTTAGGTATTCATATAACACTAAAAAATTTTAATTCAATGTTTTATACCTTACATATAGGTCTTACCATATTAGGATTGAATAATTTTATTCCGCTAATATAAATGAAATTCTTATAATAATATGATGCACACTTCTCTTGGAAACCAGTTTATGTATTTTTATAATCATGATATATCGTTTTATGCATATGTACAACGTACGTAGAGCTGAGTCTGTATAATACATCTACGTAAGCAGAAGAAACTTGGTGTGTCACTCTGAAAAGCATGATTATCCTAAATGATGATTGTATACGCACATGCTACCTTAATAATAGTTTAAACCCTAACTGCTCCTTTTTCTCATCCTATTATATAATTTAATATTATTTATAAAATATGTGATGGGGGCGCAGTTCAAAATTAAACATGTTGATAAAAAGAATTAATTGGGGAGGAGAGGATGGCTGGATGTCATGCGTCTAGCGAGCTACTTTAGTCCCACGCCTGACCCCAGGCTGACACTTCCTGTTTTGGAGTCTAATTAACTAATGATATATTTATTTCCAAATTGCACTGGAATGGAATCTTTGATGGCTACTTGCTCCTAAAGCTGAAGGTGGAGGGCCATATGGGCGGCTTAAAGCTTTAGTATTTGCTCATTTATATGTAGATATAAAGCCTCCACTTTATCTGAGTCACAAAGGGTGAGGACCTAGCTAGCATCTAATTTTAGAAATATTATTGTTTAATCTTCGTCCAACTCATATGGATTTTATCTTTTTAGGCTGCTTCTGCATCTCAAGCTTTGGCATCCAATGCTTCATGGTGAAAAAGATTGATCTAAACAATAAATATTAAATAAACCATTTATTGTTGTTTGTTTCTGTAAGCCATTATATGTTACCGAAACCACGGAAGAGGTATATAGTTTAATGAAAACTAGCTACATTGACATAAATAAGACGATCAAAGACCTCAATATTTACAAGTATTGATAAGCATTGCACATGCACCTAATCAAAGATAAAATCTCTTATGAAATAAATGGAAAGTGAGAGACGAAAGAAAGAAAGTATTTGGCTAACTCTAGCTCTTCAACAGTTGGTGGCATGGCGTCTTCTTTCAAGTGTTGCCACATCACAGGATTACAGAAGAGTCAAAGAAGGATGTTTACAGTCCAGTGTGATTTTGTTTATGAAATTATTTCAAAGATAACCAACCATAATTAAGATAGAAAGACAAAACATTCCAACCCTGGCCCTTAAGGTAAAAGTACAACTTATTAAAAGTGTTTAATTTGCTGGTTGCAACTTCCCTCAGTGTCTTATTTTTCCCTGACCAAATACTATAATATAATATATATTACAAAAATTATAGAACAGCAAGAATGTGAACTAATACTCAATTGAGTCAAATTGAGCCACCTTATTATTCCCTCTCACATCGTGTTTATATACATGCATATAGTTCATCTAAATTGTCCCATCCATTGCTACACTCTTCTTCTCCAATTTTCTCCATTCAAAGGAATGGAGTTCACCAGATTTCCAAATTCTAGCAAACGCATTCCCATCTTTAAAAAAAACAATAAACTTTTCTTGGCTCTCTTTGCAACTTTGTTACTTGTTGCTGCTGTAATCGGCATTGTTGTTGGAGTCAATTCTCATAAATCCTCCGATTCTCAGCCTCATCATGCAATCCTCAAATCCTCTTGTAGCAGCACCAGATTTCCTGATCTATGTTACTCAGCCATCGCCAATGTCCCTGAAGCTGCACAGAAAGTGACCAGCCAAAAGGATGTCATTGAATTGTCTCTAAACCTCACCACCACCACTGTTGAGCACAACTATTTCACCATCAAGAAGCTCCTCGCCACCAGGAAGAAGCTCACGAAGCGTGAACAGACTGCTCTCCATGACTGTCTCAACACCATAGACGAGAGTCTTGATGAATTACACAAAGCTATGGAGGATCTTCAGGAATACCCTCATAAAAAATCTCTAACACAACATGCTGATGACCTCAAAACCCTGTTGAGTGCTGCCATGACCAACCAAGAAACGTGCCTTGACGGGTTCTCACACGATGATGCTGATAAGGAAGTGAGGAAGGCGCTGTCGAAGGGCGAGGTTCATGTTGAGCAAATGTGCAGCAATGTGCTTGCCATGATCAAGAACATGACAGACACTGATATTGCAAATGAGAAAAAGACAAGCAACAGGAAGCTGAAGGAGGAAAAGCTGGATGAAAGTGGATGGCCATCGTGGTTATCAGCCGGGGACAGGAAGCTGTTGCAGTCATCAACAGTGACACCAGACGTGGTTGTGGCGGCCGACGGCAGTGGAAATTATAAGACAGTGTCGGCTGCAGTTGCGGCTGCACCTCAAGGAAGCAGTAAAAGGTACATTATCAAAATCAAAGCAGGTGTTTACAGGGAAAATGTGGAGGTGCCGAAGAAGAAAAAGAATATTATGTTCATCGGAGATGGCAGGAAAAATACTATCGTTACGGCTAGTAGAAATGTGGTCGATGGAAGCACAACATTCAACTCTGCTACAGTCGGTAAGTCCTGTAATTTCACTAATAATTCATTTTATTTAGTAGCTAAATGCCATCGTCTAATTAATTAATCTGGTAGATTTAGTGAATAAGAGTTTAATGTGTGTAGGTAAGATCAACCACATATCAATCAATGGATACAGTTGGTAGAGTTTAAGATCATGTTGGAAAGGGATAATATATATATATATATATATAGAAAATAAAAAGAAGAAGCGCAAAACCTGTGATGTTGAACAATAGCAAACCAACTGGTCTATTTTAAGAGTTTAATGGCGTATTCTAGATAAGAATAGTCTTGATGTTATTAACTTCATTTTCTGCAAGTTGTTGTCCACAAAACCTGGTCCACTACAATGAGAAGATTAGAGATGAATGCGGATAATTGAACACATCAACGTTATTGGCAAATAAAATAATTGGGAACCACATGGCTGCACGGGGTCCTGCTGTCTTTTCCAACGAAAAGAGTCAATTATTTGAAATTTTGGAACGAAACTTCCGGTTCGTCTCAGTCTTCTATATTTCTCAGTTTCTTCGTGTCATCTAAAACACTACATGACACATTCTGAACAAAACCAAAACAATCTTTAAACCCTGCCTATCTTTGCATAAGTACGTGTCCTACTGTCTGTCACCTGGGCCTGCCAAAGATGACATGGTAAAAAGGACTACACGGTTTACAGCTAGCTCAGAACATATGCATCAGATTGCGGTCTCCTAGTGCTTCCTTTCTTTTATTTATTACTTTTTGACTTTAATTCGCCATCTTTCCAACGTAACCATTTTCCGTTCTTTTACTGCTAGGATTATAATTGGATTTTGCTGGTCCAGCTCTTCCCTTCAATCATGGGCAAATTTGACTGTTGAACTTTCATCTCTTTGTTCACTTGTCTTTTTGCTTTTGTTATTTTCTGTGCACGTTATAGTTGATTTTTTCCCATCTTCAATTCACACTTAATTATTTATCTATACATCATACTAAAGCAATATTAGTCCAAAATATTTTCAAACTATATAAAATATTTTAATATTTTTTAAAACAAAGTAAATTATCTCTAATAAATTTTAAAAAATGTATTTACATCTTGTAATATTCTTCACAATTCAATTAAATAAAGGTATTATAATATTTTAAATTTCAAGAGAATAATAATAATTAATTGTGTTCTTATTAAATATATAACCTTTAAATTTAAAATTAACTTAAACCTTGGTTGAGAAATAGTCATCTGGCCTGCAGAAAACTCAAGAAAGCTACACAGCGAATAAAGGAAAATTGATCACCATTGGAGCACGCGTATCAAAGCCTTTAGAAGGAACTTTAGCATGTTTTAGTGTTGTCCATTCATGTCAGATGGTTTAGAAGCTTTACCTGCAAATGTAGTTGCTTTTTATAACAAACATAATTAATCGCATTGCATTGATCCTTAATTGACTGGATATGTTTCAATGGCTGCTGCAGCTATTGTTGGAGAAGGGTTCCTGGCCCGAGACATAACCTTCCAAAATACAGCCGGTCCCTCGAAGCACCAAGCAGTTGCTCTCCGAGTGGGGGCTGATCTCTCGGCATTTTACCAATGCGATATGTTGGCATATCAAGACACTCTCTATGTCCACTCAAATCGCCAATTCTATATTAACTGTTTAATAGCCGGCACTGTGGACTTCATCTTCGGCAATGCAGGGGCTGTGTTCCAAGACTGTGACATACATGCTCGAAAACCCAATTCTGGTCAGAAAAATATGGTCACAGCCCAAGGAAGAACCGACCCTAACCAAAACACTGGTATTGTCATTCAGAAAAGTAGAATCGGTGCTACTTCTGATTTGCAACCTGTTAAGAGTAGTTTCCCAACTTATCTTGGAAGACCATGGAAGGAGTACTCCAGAACAGTGATTATGCAGTCAAGTATCAGCGATGTGATTCACCCTGTTGGCTGGCATGAGTGGGATGGGAACTTTGCACTGAGCACATTGTATTATGGAGAGCATCAGAACACTGGTGCTGGTGCAGATACTTCAAAGAGAGTTACATGGCACGGATTCAAGGTGATCACAAGTTCAACAGAGGCACAAATGTTCACTCCTGGTAGCTTCATTGCCGGTGGTAGTTGGTTGAGGGCAACCGGATTTCCATTCTCTCTTGGTCTGTAAATTTTTCTAAATTGAGCGCATGTGGTTCTAGTTGATGAAGTTTTTAGGATTTCGGTGATTGTGTTTATGCGGCCATGGTTGTAATTGTTGCTCATATATTAAGAGTCTGGTATTTGCGCCCCTTTGTTATAAGATTATAATAAGAAGAATTTCGACTTCTGCATGGTCTCCTATATTATTATTAAATGGATTGATTAAACTTATTTACTAGTACATATAATTTGTGATCTAGCTGTTCCATAGAAAAGAAGTAAATGGGCTGAAGTAGGCTCACTCCTGTCAGCCTAATTTAGACCAAGGCAGTCAACCGGGTAACTTGAGAAGGAGTTGAGTAGCAGGGATGATTGACCATTTCTTAATCAGCTGAAGGCACAAACAAGGGGAAGGGTCAAATTCAGCTACTCATTTGCTAATTAATCATGCTAAAATAAGCAGTAAAGCTTCTTATGTTTTACATTAAATGACTTCGACACCTAGAGGAGCTTAAATTATTCCGTGATTTTACTTGACTTGAAACATTGATTCATCATTTTGTCAATGTCTTGTAAGTTCGTGACCATAGAGTTGAGTTACATTTTTCCACCCACCGGTGGGCTTAAAACACCTGTTCACACCTGGAAGGCACCAAATCAAATTCAATGCACAAACAAATCTATCTCTCCTCTTCTTTCTTACTACCGGCCAATACCACACCAGAGTCGAGAATCAAATTTATACAGACATACCTAAAATAGGTTTAAAACCCAATTAAATTTAATGAATTTGGTCTGAACAAAAAATTTGAAGTTCAAATGAGCAAGCTCAAAGCTCAAACCCAATTTTTTTTTTTTTAAGCTTAGGTTTGTACAAATCAAACCCGATCAACAAGCCTATTCACACCTAGCTAATTCATCCCATAGACATTATAAACATTCACACCCAACCGGTTTGCCCTTTGTAAGTGAACATTCACACCTAGGAAGTGTGCCTCTTCTCATTGCGACCTTTCCTCCTTTGTCGGAGTAGTGAGCCAAACTCATTACCTTTCTCAAACTCTATTATCCTTTCAACAACTTCCAGGTAAACTCTATCACAAACCAGAGTCTTTGTTTAATCAACCTCTATATCTCTTCTGTCACTCTCATCTCATCCCAACAGTATTGCTTTCTCATCCCACCCAATTGCAAGTCATGGTTAGGCCACTACGTCACTATCCCACTTATCTCCATCCCCTTCTTATTGTCATCGAAAGAAAGCATTAGTAAGGACCACAAACATTAATATAATCTCCTCTTGTTAATTTATTCTTTTTCTTTCATTATTAATTGTTTTATTTTGTCATCAAATTTGATGGTTGCTACTAGTTTTATATGTTTTTCATTGTTGTGGTTGTATGGGTATTAAGGCTTGAGAAGCATGTTATCGATCATTCTTTGGTAGTGTTTGAGAAAGTGACTATGATGGGGATGTAGAAACATGATAATGAATGATGGAGTACTGATTTTTGAGGTTGTGGTGTGGTATTTTTAGTGTCATTTATTTTGGTGGGGTTGGAGATAGAAGCGAAATTGTACGTACGGTGGGGCGGATGGGCAGATACAGTCAAGCACGAGAAGGCTGAGGTAGATTGGACTGGAGGAGAGGAGAATGGAGGCAAAAGAGTGTTGACTGGCCAAAAATGTAATTTCAGTTGTGTGCGAGCAAAATTTTATGGGTTTGTTTGAGAGATAAAAGGATAATATTATTTCCACTCGTCCAAATTAATATAGTAAATTAAAAAAATTGCAATAGCTATGGGTAATGTAGTAATTATAGTTTATGCTCTTTATCTTAAAGACATTTTCGGTTGATGAAGTTTGATTTTGAGTTAAAAAATATGATTCATGTCATCACGAGATATAAAAGTATTTTGGGGTCAAACCTTCAAAGGAAAATATAATTTACCAAGTATATTTGTTTATTTAACAGTTGAGTATATTTATGTTTACTCCAAGTGCTTCTGACTCAAAACTATGTATCCCGACCACACAATCACATTACGAAGGGCAAGGTCTACTGCTATGGGTTAATTATTCCAACATTAAGTACAAAAAACACATTTATGGTATGATATTAAAATATCATGAATTTATACACATAAATATCATATAATAGTTATATATAATATCAGTTGGGTAAACTACCATAAACACGAAGCTTAGGAGCATGTTAGCAGCAAATTATTAAATAAACATGTATAAATAACATTACATGTTTGAGGCATTTATTATTAATTATGAAAGGAAACATCCATCATGTTCCTTCGCATGCTTATTATATATGATTAATTAAAAAAAAAACATTAAATAAATCATAATATAATATAGCGATTTGTTATTTGAGATTCTTTTGTCTGTGGGATATTTTTCTTTGAAAGCATCACTTTAGATGAATTTGCCTAAACAATTACCACTACTAACTAATTGTTAGCCAATAATCATAAACATTCTTGATCTGTTGTACATCAATAAATACAGATAAACTCTACATCATCCAATCACACAAAGACTTTCATTTAGTAGCAAACCACAAAAAGGATTTTCTCGCAATCATCCGTGTGAACAAGAGAAAACTATCATCTTCTTTCTAATAAGGATAATTTTGTTTGTGTAAATATTCGATTTTAATTCAATTACAATAAGAATAAAATTTATGTGTATTAGTTGTGAAATATTTAAATTTGTAGCTAACTAAGGTAATTAGGTATAAACAAATTATTTTCATGCATTAATAATATTATTGGATCATTATTCACCAGTGGTTTTACTACGTTTTCATTTTCTCTTATATTCGTATCGTTTTGAGATTTATTAAATTTATTTTATTATTCTAATAGTATTATATAGACCATTTGCAATTGTTTCAAATCTTTAACAAAAGATGAATTTATTGATGATATATAATTTCATATACAAATTTTATTAGTAAGTTATAAATTTCTCTGTAATTTAAGGAAATAATAAAAATATAGAATGGTGAAAAGAAAAAATTTTCAATAGATAAGTACATAAGATGTGCATACATTTTAAATGAAAAAAAATAAATAATTGCAGATAAGCTCAAACATACATACTAGTAATTACATTAAATTTTTAATATATAAGAAAATTTATGTTGTATAAACCCATATCTATCTCGAAACGATAGACATTCCCAAGTACTTCCAAACTTATGGCTAGAGATGTTAGGGAAAAACTTGGTGTATACATCAAACAAACTAAGCCTCAAATAATATATCAAAATCTGCCTTTACTTTACAATGTTTAGGGATTGATCAGTCCATTGGAGGGGTGATATATTAGAAACAAACAATTTTGAACTTTAAAATAGTTTGTATAAGACTAATTTCATAATTCTAATATCCTTTTTAAATAGTTTAAGAGGGTCAAAAAGGTTAATTTAAAGCTTAAATTTGGGTTGTACATATGAAAGCACAGGATGTTGCCATATGTATAGGGTGTCAAGGCCCTAATACTTAATGAATAATACAATTGGGGTGATTGGGTATATTATTCAAGGCCCACTATCCATGGAATAAATATTGCAAGCATGAATGCACATCAACCATTTAGATGCATAGATTTTATCAACCATTTAGATGCACAACTGTGTGTGTCAAACACGTACAATTGTATGTCAAGGTAAATTTAAGATATGACCTCTTAACCTGATATGAATCAAATTGGTAAATCATATATGATTTGGTCTTATCCAAATCTGATTCAATAAATCACATGAATCTTATCTATTTAGAGATAATGCACAGGCGTGCAAGATTGTGCACTAGACAAAATCCATTTTCTAACTTTCAACCTTATCTACTTAAATTTGAGAAGTCATTTGTGATATCATTCAAACATAATTTCCACTAGAATTAATGTAGGACCCGCCGCCACGAGTACCTCTGCTGCTGAATACTAAAAGGTCTTCTTATTAATAATCTGAAAATATGGGTACCAGCGATAGAAATCCTACGAAAATAAAATCTTGAATCTACTATACAATTTGAATACAACACATCTGAACACATGCAAAAGCTGAAACTGGAAATACATAAACTGAAATATACATCATGTTCTGTATAATGAGCCCATACTGGCCTTTTCATATATTTACAAACTGTTTCTGTACATCTGATTACATAAAACATTTACAAAAATGACCCATCAGGTCCAAAACTGAAAAGTACATACTCAAAACTGTGGTGTGGGCCCTCTCCCGCTAGCCTCGAACCACCCGCTCCTCGGCAACAACACGAACACCTGAAAAGGATGGAAGAAAGAGGGGGATGAGTGATAAATATCACCCAGTAAGCGGTCCTTACTTCCCTCAAAACCCAAGCAAGCAACACACAATATCAAACATACCTGGCCTCGGCCCTATTCATACATCTAGTCGCTTGCTGGAATCTGAAACTAATTAGTCTGGTTATCTGATTCTCATTCATTTACTGATATCATTATTATTCATGTCATGATGTGTATGTCATGTCATGCTAACTGAAAATACTGTAGATGCATGCATCTGAATATCTCTATCTGTATGTACCCGAAGGTAGCTGCTATGCTGATCAGACTTGGTGAACACAGGGATTCGGCATCCTGGTCATATGGGCTGAACAGTCTAGCTACTGGTTAGAAAGCTGAATATACTATGCTGAACGATCTGATAGGTGTCAGAAGGCTAAATCTGAAATGCTGTTGAATATTCTGACTGGTATCAGAAAGCTGAATCTGAAATACTGTTGAACATTCTGACTGGTGTCAGAAAGCTGAATCTCATAGATGCCCCCTCGAGTTCACCCTTACTTTTAATCGTACATCCGATTCTGAATACTGAAAACTGTTGAATTCAGATCCCTTGATACTCTCTCATGCTGCATGTCATGCTATGATATGCATATGCAGCTTTATTATCTGAATTCATGCTTATCTGATGTTTATCTGAAGTAATTTAGCCATTTATCTGAAGCAATTTAGCCATTTATCTGATTTCTCATGCTTTATAAATCAATTTATACTATTTTTCTAAAAATCTGCTGATGCACGGGCGTGTGGGCAAGGCACACGGGCGTGCATGGCTCACACACAGGCATGCTGTCTTGATTTCCACATGTATCAATCATCATGGATTCTACCATGGAAGCATTATCTTTCTCTCACTAAAACATGATCAAGCTTGCATGCAAGGTTCAAGGATGGAAATTTCATCATTTCATGCCACAATCATCATCAAACAAACATGCACAAACTCATCAACATGCGAAGCATCAAAATCAATCAAAGCAAGCTGGGAAACTCAAAGAAAAGGTAAGCGAACACTTACCTCTCGCCATTGCCTCTGAAAGCTTTACTTTCAAACTATTCTCTTTGCTCTCTAACTTGATCGGGAGCTACTTGCTGCTGGATTTTCTCTCTAAGGTTGGGAGGAACTGAAATGAAAAGAGAAACTTGCTAAAATGAAAGTTGGGTGAGAAAAGAATGACTTAATCTCTCGGCTCACTTATATAATACCACTTGCACGGGCGTGCACCTAGGGCGTACGGGCATGCACAAGGGAAAATGAGCATTACTCATTTTCCGTGCATTTCTATGCTCAAATCCTTCTGAAAGGATTCACACGAAAGCCACACAGGCTCTGGCAACTTACTAACTCACCCCTGAACTTTTCTAGACTCCCAATCTATATTTGAATCTCGTTTCTGACCCCAAAATTCTTTTCCTAAGGGCTTTTCTAATCTGGGATGCTACATTTC
The DNA here is from genome assembly GCA_026122585.1 of Anacardium occidentale. Lineage (NCBI taxonomy): Eukaryota > Viridiplantae > Streptophyta > Magnoliopsida > Sapindales > Anacardiaceae > Anacardium > Anacardium occidentale. The sequence continues at coordinate 276,764 of JAJEJH010000413.1, forward strand.
CTCCCTTCTTATAAAAATTTCGACCCTAGAATTTACCTAAATAACTCTGGGAACTTATCCCTGATCTCAGACTCTACCTCCCAAGTGGCTTCCTCCACTTTTTGGCTACGCTATAAGACCTTCACTAGGGGAATCTGCTTGTTTCTGAGAACTTTGATTTTGTAGTCCAGAATCTATACTAGAAGCTCTTGGTAACTCAAATCCTCTGCCAACTCAATCTCTGAAAACTGAAGCACATGAGAAGGATCCCCTACATACTTCCTCAACTGTGACACATGGAAGACATTGTGAATTCTGTCCATGCTGGCTGGCAATGCAAGTCTGTAGACAACTGTCCCCACTCTCTCAAGTATCTCATAGGGACCAATAAATCTAGGGGCCAACTTCCCCTTTCTGCCAAATCTGAGAACTTGCCTATACAGAGCAACTCTCAGAAACACTCTGTCGCCTACTAAAAACTCAATCTCTCTGCACCTCAAATCTGTATAGCTCTTCTGTCGATCCTGGGCTTGTCTCATTCTCTGCCTGATGATCCTGATCTGCTCAATCATTCCCTGAGCTATCTCTAGACCCACAACTGTCTCCAGAGAATCTATTTCTCCAATCTCATCCCAATGAATAGGAGATCTACACTTCCGACCATACAATACCTCAAACGGAGCCATCTAAATAGTTACCTAATAACTATTGTTATACACGAATTCTATAAGAGGAATCAACTCTACCCAATCAGTCTGGAAGTCTATACAACAAGCTCTCAGCATATCATCCAGAATCTTATTTACCCTCTCTGTCTGACCATCTGTCTGAGGGTGATATGCTGAACTAAACTGTAATCTAGTCCCCAAGGCTCTCTGTAATGATCTCCAGAAAGTTGACAGGAATCTGGAGTCTCTGTCTGACACTATAGTCCTGGGAACACCATGAAGTCTGACCACCTCTCTGATATACAAGCGTCCTAGCTGATCTGTGGACATGCCCTGTCTGACTGGCAGAAAATGAGCTGACTTGCTCAATCTATCCATTATCACCCATATACCATCAAATCCTCTCTGAACTCTGGGAAGATCAGAAATGAAATCCATCGAGATGTCATCCCACTTTCACTCAGGAACACTCAAGTGATAGTAATCCTGAGGGTCTTTGGTGCTCTACCTTTACCTACTGATATATCAGACATCTGGAAATGAAATCTGTTATGTCTTTCTTCATACCTGACCACCAAAAATTCTTCTTGAGATCCTGGTACATCTTTGTACTACTTGGGTGTGTTGAATACACCGTACTGTGTGCCTCTGACAAAATCTTCTACCTCAACTCTGAACTCTGTGACATACAAACTCTGTCTCTGAATCTCAAGATTCCATCTCTGAACTCAAAGTCTGGCACTGGTTTCTCTGACATCCCCTGAATCATACTCTGAGTCCATTCATCTGACATCTAACTGTCTCTGATCTCATCATACAGAGAAGATCTGATCTGAAGTCTGGAGAAACCCGTAGTCATTATCTCAATCTGCTCTCTGGCTATCTCATACTGCAGCTCTCTCTGAACTGATAGACTGGATAAGGTCACTCGCCTACTCAAGGCAGATGCCACTACATTGGCTCTCCTTGGGTGATATCTGATGTCGCAATCATAATCTTTCACCAACTCTAGCCATCTTCTTTGTCTCATATTAAGCTCTCTCTGGGTGAAGAAATACTTCTGACTCTTATGGTCTGAATAAATGCTGCACTTGATCCCATGGACATAATGTCTCCAAATCTTCAGGGTGAAAACAACTGCTGCTAACTCCAGATCATGGATAGGGTATCTCAACTCGTGATCTCTCAATTGCCTAGAGGCGTAGGCAATAACCCTACCATCCTGCATCAGAACTGCCCCGATCCCTTGATGGGACACATCTGTATAAATGTCAAACTTTACTCCCTCTTGAGGTAGCGCCAAAACTGGAGCACTGGTCAACTTTTGCTTAAACTCCTGAAAACGTACCTCACACTCATCTGTCCACACAAATGGAACCTTTTTCCTAGTCAAGGCAGTGAGAGGCCTCACTAGGCTAGAGAATCTCTCAATGAATCTTCTGTATTAGCCTGCCAACCCAAGGAAGCTTCGCACCTCTTTTACTGTCTTCGGCCTTGGCCAACTCAAAATTGCCTCCACTTTACTGGGATCTACTGAAATGCCATCTGTTGAAACTACATGACCCAGAAATGTTACTCTGTCAAGCCAAAACTCGCACTTGGAGAACTTGGCATACAACTGTCTATCTCTCAACCTCTGAAGCACATATCTGAGGTGCTCCTCATGCTCTGCCACACTCCTGGAATACACCAGAATGTCATTAATGAAAACCACCACGAATCGGTCTAAGCAATCATGAAACACCCGATTCATCAGATCCATAAAGATCACTGAGGCATTAGTCAACCCAAATGGCATGACCACAAACTCATAATGCCCATATCTGATCCTGAAAGTTGTCTTAGGAACATCTCTATCTGCCACTCTGACTTGATAATATCCCGATCTCAAGTCGATCTTGAAAAATACAGTTGCACCTCTCAATTGATCAAAGAGGTCATCTATCCTTGGTAAAGGATACTTGTTCTTCATTGTTACTCTATTAAGCTCCCTGTAGTCAATACACATCCTCATCGACCCATCTTTCTTCTTAACAAACAGGATTGGAGCTTCCCAAGGTGAACAATTGGGCCTGATGAATCTCTTATCTGTCAACTCCTAAAGCTGATTCTTTAACACCTGAAGCTGCTTCTTTAACTCCTGGAGTTCAGCTGGAGCCATTCGATACGAAGCCTTAGAGATTAGAGTCATACCTGAAAGAAGCTCGACACTAAACTCTAACTCTCTATTTGGAGGTAGCCCTGGTAACTCATCTGGAAAAATATCTGAAAACTCTCTGACTACTGGTACCTCCTCGATACTCAGACCCACTGAACTACTGTATACAACATTGGCCAAATATCCAACACAACCCTGTCTCATCAATCTGCTCACCTGAATACAGGAGATCATCATGCTATCAACTCTACCCTCACCAAACACAAACTGATCAGGGCCTATGTGGAATCTCACTTACTTCCTTCCACAATCTATCTCTGCACTGTATCTCCCCAAGAAATCCATCCCCAAAATCATATCAAAATCTGCTAACTCCAACAGAATCAAATCAATAATCATCTATCTACCTATAATCTATATCTCCTGATCCAGGAGGACTCTATCACTCAACACATAACCTCCATCTGGCATCTCTACCTGGATACTTCTATTGGCCACACTAGGGTCAACCCCTAATCTCTCCACTACACTCCAAGCTACAAAGTTGTGTGTGACTCCATAATCAACAAGTATAAACAAAAGAGTATCAAAACAAAGTAACTGACTGGTTACTGCATGGGAAATGGCCTCTGCATGCTCCTGACGAATAGCATAAACTCTAGCTCTACCTCCGCCTACTCCCGAAGGATCGCACCTCCCTCAAGTGCTCTACCACCAGCTCGGGGAATGTCTGCTCCACCTCTCTCTGCTTTAACTCCGTCTTTGCGTGGACCTCCTCGGCCTCTGAACTGACCAACTCCACATTTGCTCGGCCCAACACCAGCTTTACCTCTGGCTGGACATGCTGCCATCATGTGCCCTGGCTGATGGCACCAATAACAAACAATCTGGCGGGCTAAACACTCTCCTGGATAGCGTCTGCCACATCTGGAACACTGTGATGGCTGGGGTACAAATCTCTGTCTCTGACTCTGAAAACCTCTGGCTGATCTCTTAGTTGACATCAGCCTTTTACCTCTATCCTCTGTCCTCTGCTCTCTCTCAGATGCTCTACTCATAGCACTCATCCTCTGAAGATCAGCCTCAGATCTGAGTGCTCTCCCCAATGCATCACTGAATCTCTGGGGAGGATCTGCTCCTGTCATCACATCGTTGGCAATTGTAAGATGCAAGCCATGGATGAATTTCTGAACTCTACCCATCTCTATCCCCATCAAATTTAGGACGAATCGTGCCAACGCATTAAATCTGGTGGTATACTCCTTGACTGAACTAGACCCCTGAGTCAAATTAATAAACTCCTAGGTCTTAGCATAAACCATCTCTGTACTCTTGTACTCAACATCGAAAAGCTATCTGAATCCTGCCCAAGTCAACTGCTCCTCATTGATGGAGGCCTTGGCTAGACCCCACCAAACCTTAGCATCACTTCTGAGAAGGAACACTGCATATCTGACCTTCTCTCTTTCTGATAACGTGAGGAGGCCCATGACACTCTCCACTGACTCTACCCACTTTTCTACCACTGCTGGATCTCTGGATCCACTGAATTTCACTGGTTGAAATGATCCTGGCATATGGTAGATCGGATGAAGTCTCTCTAAAGAACTAGTACCAGCTGTCTCTGTACTCATGCTCTGTCTATCCCCTGTATACCCTACTAGATACTGATATCTGTCTCTAACTGACTAGGGCTGAGACTGATACTGATGCTGACATTGTGGTTGTGACTGAAACTGAGACTGAGAATGTCTTTTTCATCTCGGTATCTGATAACTCTCACACTGGGGAGGAGTAACTCTATCTGACTCTTGAACATTACCCACTTCAGCTTGTTGGAGGCTTTCTCTGACTACATCCCCAATCATCTCTCTCAACTACTCTGGTCTCATTGACACATGGGAGGTATTCTAAGATTGCCGTCTATCACTAACACTCATAGGACAGGCGGGTGAACTACTGTTTGTCTCATCTATGCATCTAGGGACATATTCCTCTTTATCTATAGCATCACCAACGAACAAAGGGTCAGAACGCATAACACAATCAAAGCTGGAAATAAATACCTGACTTGTGCTATGAGGAGGGCCTGGACGATGGCTGCGAAGGAGAGAAAACAAGCACCACACACTTACAACTCAAATCTTTACAAGATGGCTCAAAACTGCTCTGATACCACCAATGTAGGACCCGCCGCCATGACTACCCCTGCTGTTGAATACTAAAAGGCCTTCTTATTAATAATCTAAAAATATGGGTACCCGCACGGGAATCTTATGAAAATAAAATCCTGAATCTATTATACAATTTGAATACAACACATCTGACCACATGCGGAAGTTGAAACTGGAAATACATAAACTGAAATATACATCATGTTTTGTATAATGAGCCCATACTGGCCTTTTCATATATTTACAAACTGTTTATGTACATCTGATTACACAAGGCATTTACAAAAATGACCCATCAGGTCCAAAACTGAAAAGTACATACTCAACACTATGGTGTGAGCCCTCTCCCGCTAGCCTGGAACCACCCGCTCCTCGGTAACAGTACGAACACCTGAAAAGGATAGAAGAAGGAAGGGGATGAGTGATAAAGATCACCCAGTAAGCGGTCCTTACTTCCCTCAAAACCCAAGCAAGCAACACACAATATCAAACATACTTGGCCTCGACCCTATTCATACATCTAGTTGCTTGCTGGAATCTGAAACTGATTAGTCTAGTTATTTGATTCTCATTCATTTACTGATATCATTATGATTCATGTCATGATGTGTATCTCATGTCATGCTAACTGAAAATACTATAGATGCATGCATCTGAATATCTCTATCTGTATGTACCTGAAGGTACCTGCTGTGTTGATCAGACTTGGTGAACACAAGGATTCGGCATCCTGGCCATGTGGGTTGAAAAGTCTAGCTGCTGGCTAGAAAGCTGAATATACTGTGCTGAACGATCTGATTGGTGTCAGAAGACTAAATCTGAAATGCTGCTGAACATTCTGACTGGTGTCAAAAAGTTGAATCTAAAATACTGCTGAACATTCTGACTGGTATCAGAAAGCTGAATCCCACAGATGCCCTCTCGAGTTCACCCTTACTCTTACCCGTACATCAGATTCTGAATACTGAAAACTGTTGAATTCAGATCCCTTGATCCTCTCTCATGTTGCATGTCATGCTATGATATGCATATTCAGCTTTATTATCTGAATTCATGTTTATCTGATGCTTATCTGAAGTAATTTAGTCATTTATCTAATTTCTCATGCTTTATAAATCAATTTATACTCTTTTTCTGAAAATCTGCTGATGCACGGGCATGTGCGCAAGGCACACGGGCATGCATGGCTCACACATGGGCGTGCATGTCTTGGACACACGGGCGTGTGCCCAGACGCACGGGACCGTACACTAGTTGTGCTGCTGATCGTGCAAGCCACTAGAATTTCTGGAAATTTCTCTAAAAATGTTACACACGACCTTGTCCCTCAGGACACACGGGCGTGTTCCTGGAAAATCAAAGGCACACGGCCGTGCCATGCAGGCACACGGTCGTGCGTCTTGTTCTTCAACAAGAGCACTTACTGGAAAATGCACAATTCATCAACCATTTCTCAATCAATCACAAATTTATCTCAAACACACATTCCCAGCATCTCAAATATCACATTTCAAGCATTCATTTCCACATGCATCAATTATCATGGATTCTACCGTGGAAGCATTATCTTTCTCTCACTAAAACATGATCAAGCTTGCATGCAAGGTTCAAGGATGGAAATTTCATCATTTCATGCCACAATCATCATCAAACAAACATGCACAAACTCATCAACATGCCAAGCATCAAAATCAATCAAAACAAGCTGGGAAACTCAAGGAAAAGGTAAACGAACACTTACCTCTCGCCATTGCCTCTGAAAGCTTTACTTTCGAACTATTCTCTTTGCTCTCTAACTTGATCGGGAGCTACTTGCTACTGGATTTCCTCTCTAAGATTGGGAGGAACTGAAATGAAAAGAGAAACTTGCTAAAATGAAAGCTGGGTGAGAAAAGAATGACTTAATCTCTCAGCTCACTTATATAGTGCCACCTGCACGGGCGTGCACCCAGGGCGTACGGGCGTGCACAAGGGAAAATGAGCATTATTCATTTTCCGTGTATTCGCATGCTCGAATCCTTCTAAAAAGATTCACACGAAAGCCACACAGGCTTTGAAAACTTACTAACTCACCCCTGAATTTTTCTAGACTCCCAATCTACATCTGGATCTCGTTTCTAACCCTAAAATTCTTCTCCTAAGGGCTTTTCTAATCTGGGATGCTATAATTAACAAATCCTTTGTTTTCAAAGTTTGATAAAGTCTTATCATATGTGAACCACATGCTCTCTATTATGTTGATAGTATTTGAATTCAAATTGAATCTAAACATAAACTATAAGCAACCTCTAGCAAGATATCATGGTCATTTAGTTAGTCAGTGTTAGCCAACTCTAAACTTGGACAACTTAATAGTAACATATAATTCAGTATTTTTGTTACATTATATCTCTCGAGGTTAAGACATAGATGCATGTTTATCTTAGTGTCTCTTTGGTATGAACTATTGTATATCTAGATTAAATGACTTGGATTAGGCTCCAATCCAATCTTAATATGACCATAAGTTTAAGGTGGTCATAAATGTTTAATAACATTCTCATAAAAAGATATTGCTTATGTATTCGAGAATGATAAATCATTTGTTAATCTACCATAGCTTTTGTAATATCTCAGTATGATCAATTACTACCTTTACAATAATCCTTAAGTCTAAGAATGATATGTACCTTTTGCTAAAGATAACATATTCTATAAACATTAGAGTAACCATCTATATGGAATCTTCTTGGCGAGTCATGTCCAGTGAACATCCCTAGTATTAGCATACACACATGGTTGTATCAAACTATAACTAACAACTTTGATACATGTAAGCTGTTATCACTTTTTAATAGAATGTTCACCACTATGATAATTTTATCTCCATTACTATTACCTTAGATCATGGTAATGTCAAGCCTACAAATGGTTTTATGATGATCACTTTACTGAGTATATAAGGAGAGTATGATCAGACCATTTGATTCCCAAACTCAGATCAGCCATCCTAAAAGCATTTATCTAGACATAAAAGCACTTTTGGATAAAGAGCATGTCACTTGTGATTTGTGTATATAATGTCATCAATAAATCAATATCCTTAGGATAATTGTCCCTAAAGCACCAACCATCACTTATCACACCTTGATAATGCATTGTATGCATGACGAAGTTGATTATATTAGTTTATGTTAATTCACATAGTCAGAGTGTCAAATCCTTGTCTTAGCTTAGTCTAATTGGCATAGATAGGTACATATTTCAAAAATGCTTTTAATGAAATGCTTTCGCAAGTTTAAAATGTTTTTCAATATGTATTGTATCTCATGTCATCATAGTTAGGGATAGTGTTAATATCCTAGATGACGAACTTATGAGATAAGACATGTAAAGCTAAAAGATAAATGAAAGTTGAAGAAAAATGATATAAAGTAAAGAAACCTTAATGGCTACTCCTAAATTTTTAACACTCATTCATTTCTTTTTATGTTTTATAAATAACAAGTGAGCGATGGCTACAAAATGTAGATAAGCCAAGAGAAGTATAGTGACCCTTGTTACAGGCCGTTGTACACTGCTATTTATAATATTTAACATATTAATAATATACTTGCAGCGGGAATCTCTATAGTAAAATCTGCTACTAAATTTAAATTTTTAATACAGAAGCTATAATGGGAAATACTATAAATGATAATGATAAAACAATGATTCTTTCTTGAAAATCCCAAACTTATCATTACTAAACATGTTGTTCATATAGTATACCATAATAGTGTCATATATACACATATGCATAAAACATGTGAGCTAAAACATGCTGTCTACTATTAGGTTGTGTCCCCAAAATTTGGCAGCTATCTAACCTTTGCTCAGTCCTAAAATCACTAACCTATAAGAAGAAAAAATAAGAAAAGGGGTGAGTGGTAAAATCACTTAACAAACGTTTCCTATCTTTAACACAAGCAGGTTTCAAGCTCATCTTATTTGTGACTTGTCACATTAGATTTTATTTAGTGTTCTTTTTGTTCTTTGTCTCTATAATGTTTCTGTTTTCTGTGAGAATCTTTATCTTTGTCTTTATTTGTTCTATTTCTTATGAAATGCTCTACATGATATGATATGATATACTTATGCTAATGTCATGTGTATGTTGAATAGTCATAAAACTTACCCTTGGGCTTAGTTTTTTGAAAACTCTTTCTGAAATGGTAACTATGATTCAAAGTTTTTGAATATATATATACAGTATATACTGAAAATTGTATCTAAAAGTACTGTATCTGAAAATAACTGTTACGCTGACCAAACTGATGAATACAAAGATTCGACATCCTAACCGTGTAAGTTTAATCCTATAAAAATCTATTCGTACAAAACCAACACTCTTTTTAACGAGCTTGATCAAAGGTCATGTTTTCTCTAACGGATGTTAGTTTTTCTCTCTAGCGGATATGCGAATTCATAGGTCTTCCTCGTATCCACCCCTAAATGATATCCAAAACATTGTATATTTATATTTTAAAAATATGCTATTGGATCTTCGGATCTGTTTTTGATTGGTATGACATGTCGTATTCTACACTACTAATTATATATGATATGATAATATATCTTAATACTATTAAGTTATGTATACTTAAAAGTAGCTTAGAGTCGCTTAAAGTTACTTTAAAAGTTAATCTGGGCTTTATACATAGCACACAAGAGTGTGGGAAGGCACATGGGACTATGTGTCACTTGTGCTCTTGATCGTGCTAACTTTTGGTATAAATTCACAAGACTTTGGTTGGCCACATGGGCATGTAGTGCGAGACACATGGGTGTGCATCAAAGTACAAGGTTGTATCCCACATTCACACAGACATGTAGCAGCACAAACAATACTTTTGTATCTTGGTTACACAAGCATGTAAATTTGGGAATAAGCACATGAGTGTGTGCTCGTTTACACTAGCGTGTGTCGGGTTTTTTAGGTACATATGGGTGCCATGTAAGGTCATGCTCATACAAAAATAAGGTCACATGGGCTTGTACTTGTGGGAATATAGTTGTATGCTCCATTCGATTTCTATGGATAGTCATTTAGAAATCCAAAAATCCCAACCGTTTCTTATCCAAACATTTTTCACATCTCAAATAATCATCAATATCCTTCCAAATGTTAACAAACATGATCATATTCATGGAAATCTCATCTCAATCATGCCAATTTTTAAAAAGAAGGCATAAAACGCATGTATACAGATATATACACACATTGTCATGAAATCAACCACTCAATCGGTCGTAAAATTATCATTCAATCACTCAAACATGCTAAACAAGCCTTAATAACACAACAAGGATACTCAAACTCAAAAAACAAAAGAAACATGCTATGAAACAAGGTGAAAGAGGTAAGGAAACACTTACCTCTTGCCATGGCTTCTGAATCTTTCTCTTTAGCTGCTTCTGAATCTTTCTCTTTAGCTGCTTCTGATTCCCTAATCTGGATTGTGACTACTGGTTGGACATTCTCTAGTCTAGGGTTTGCTAGAAAAGAAGAAGAGAGAAGGGCTAGGTAAAATGAATTGGTAGAAAATAAGAAAATTTAACATGTATGACACCTCTTACACAACGCGCGATAGTGTGCCTAAGGCACACGAGCATGTGTCAAGGGAAATTCACACATTTCCCTTCTTCCCTTGCCTTGCATGAAAAAGTCTCCCAGGGAGACTCATGCATATGCTACAACTAGCCTCTAAAAAACTATTTACACCTGAAACCTCACAAATCTATTTTCTATTATAAAATCTCATTTCTAATCCCGATTTCTAGCCTAAAAAAAAAATTCTAACATCGGGCTATTATAAGAAGTACTATATGAGGGGTAAGTTAGTTTATTAATATTTTATCTACTATTATGGTTTCCACACAATACATTTTGGACAATTTTGTATGTTTGATTGGTTTAAGCATCTTTTGAACAATTTTGTTGTGAGTATTAGGTTGGTTCATGATTGTTGACAATTAAGGTTTAAAAGAAGTTTTATTTATTTCCACATAACTTTGGTTATGTATGCATTTTGTATGAGATAAGTGACAATCTTTCTCTAGATGTACACTCTCTTCAAAGGGAAACCATAAAAAAAGGGTGTTACAATCATAAAGATTTCACAATCTCTATGGTACATCAATTCAAATAGACAACTAAAATAGTTTTTAAAATCCTCCCTACATTCCAAAAATTAAGGATGATTTTTATACGATATTCTCATACTTGCTTGATGTCTTGTTAAGAAACATTTATAGAACTTGTGTGAGCAACTATGACTAGCAACTAGTTATAAGACCAGTGAGAAAAAAACATCTCTTGTCTATGATACATCAAGAAAGATGAATAACCCCTCCATCCTACAACAGTGAGGAGACCTTTACTTAGTAGAATATCTATTCAATATCTATAAGAGAATTTTCTATTGTCATTTGGGTCAATAATGGAAAGATATCTTTTTCTTCCAATCATGATATTTTGTTTTAATTTAATTCGAATAGAATTAGATTTTTTTCAATCATATTTGAATTAAAAATTTTTAGATATTCCTAATTGAATGTAATTTTTTCTCTCAAAGTCCTATAAAATATATATAATTAATACAAGATGTGCAAAGACCTAGAAAAAGGGAGGAAGTTAGTACTAGAGATGCATAGAGACAGTAGCAAGTCATTTAGCTAATTACTCTCTTCCATACATATTATTTTTATAATATTTTATAATATTAATTAATGACTATATCATAAACATAGATTTCTCTATCATCGGATTGAATTACATTAAAATTTTATCTCTTTTTATTTTTTTATTCATACCCTATATTAGATAACATAATAATAGACATACAACTTTTTTTTTATTTAATATATTCTTATTGCTTTATTATAATTTAATTTATGCAGAATTCAAAATTATGTACTTTAGATTGTGATGAAAAATCTTGAAAATTTAATTGGCTATGAAATCAAAAGAAACTGATAATAGTGGTAAGAGAGTTGTGATTCAATTTAATTTCAACTTGCATATAAAAAATGTAAAAAATATTTGATTTAGACTGGCGCAATCATCGGCTAAGAAATTGGTGTAAACCAACCAACCCAACTGAAATAAGATTTAAATATTTGATGTCTGCTCTTCACATTAGATTTCGACCATCACAATCTCTCCGCAATCATATTATGAAATTTGACTAAGCTATTCTGGATTCGGTCTTCGCACTTAACTGGGATTATTGTTAACTTACATTATAGTCAGAGGCATTTATTTGTAATTGTTGAATAAGACTACTTGGACTCATATATTTATAGAATAAGAAGGGCGTTCTATATATTAATTTCTTTGTGTCTTCAAGTTAACAGCTACTAGGTTGGCCGAGATTGAAAAAGGCCAGCGGCTCCGTGTTCACAGTGATTTTCTATTAAGACCATATAGCCCTTTGGAAAAGAAAATAAAATATCTTAGCATGAATATGAATGAGTTCTACGAAGGTGACATTTCAGGATTCCCGAAAAAGATTCATGACCCACTTCAATTTCTTGAGTGGTACAGCTGTGTCCGTCGCAAGTAATTGATTTTCTCCGCTAAATTAGCCATCTGTTTACTGCATTCCACCTTCCTTTGCCTCGTAACACTTACCTCTTACAGCTGATCTAATTCTTCCCAGATGGAATTCACTCATTGAATCTGCCGCGTCAGAATAATAAAATAATTTAAATGTTTGTGTCGAGTAAGGGTTGGTATAATCATCTTTCGGATGATTTTCTAGCCAAGGAAAAAAACATCCTACTCTAGTATGATAACACGTTTAATTTTAGTTAATATATAATTGTAATTAACAAAGTACCAAGAAGCATCGAAGAAAGAGACGCTATCTTTGCCTCCCTCTCTCTCCCTTCTATAAAAGCACATCCTACTGAGACCATATCTTCTTCACATATCTCACACATAGTATTTTTTAACAAAGTATTGATGGATTCCATCAAGTCCTTTAAGGGCTACGGCAAAGTTGATCCTGCTGAAGAACAAGCTTTCCGGAAAAAGACACAGAAGCGTTTGATCATTTTGATAGTCTCCTCTGTTGTTCTTGTTGCTGTCATCATCGGAGCTGTTGTAGGAGTGGTTGTGCACAAGGGAAAAAGTTCTTCTTCTGATTCGATTCCGGCATCCAGTATGAGTCCATCGGCCTCTCTGAATGCAGTCTGTAGTGTGACTCAATACCCCAGTTCTTGCTACTCCAGTGTCGCCAGTCAAGTTGGCGCCTCCAACACTACTGACCCGGAAATGTTCTTCAAGCTCTCTTTACGTGTCGCCATGAATGAGATGTCGAAGCTGTTGGAAGTTCCATCTAAGCTCATGGAGAAAACCGATGATGCTCAAGTTAAAGCTGCTTTGGCCGTTTGTGAAACAGTGTTTGATAATGCAGTGGATCTGCTCAACGATTCTTTATCTTCCATGGAGGAGGGAGAAAAGTTGCTGTCTTCATCAAAGATTGATGATATGAAGACTTGGCTCAGTGCTTCAATCACTGATCAAGACACATGTTTAGATGCTCTTAACGACCTAAACTCAACTCATTATGGAAACTCCTCGATTCTAGAAGATATTAGAACTGCCATGGAGAACTCTACACAGTTTGCGAGCAATAGTTTGGCCATTGGAACAAAGATAGTTACTTTATTGTCCGATGTTAAAATTCCTATTCATAGGAGGCTACTTGGTTTTGAAAGATCAGATTCTTCAGGGTTTCCGAGATGGTTTAGTGCCGGCGATAGGCGGTTTCTCGTGGAGATCAACCCAACACCTAATGTCACAGTGGCGGCGGACGGCACTGGGAATTTCACAAAAATTAAGGATGCTGTTGATGCGGTGCCTAAAAAGAGTTTAACAAGATTTGTGATATATATTAAGAAAGGAACTTACAAAGAGAATGTGATTTTGGATAAAAGTAAGTGGAATGTGATGATGTATGGAGATGGCAAGACAAAGACTATTGTTTCCGGAAGCTTGAATTTCATAGATGGAACTCCTACATTCTCGACAGCCACTGTTGGTAAGTATACTCTTCTTTAACTTCAATTTTTCATTGTCAGCATTTGCATATTGATGGTAAAAATAGATATTAGTCTCATTCTTCGTAAAAACTTTCGAAACTTACGAACATGAAAATGAGTAAAATGTCTTGTTTTTGCCATTCATAAGTTTGGTTCATTTGATAATTGCTGGTTAGGTTAGAAAGACAGTGACTGCCCACCTAATATTCTTTCCTATTTTATGAGCTCTGCAAACTTCTCTTTTATTATCAGTGAATCATTTGTTATTTAGCTTAATCTCTAAGATTTCTGATTACTTAGCATCGTTTAGGACACAATGAGGAGTAGATACGTGGCTAGCTTATAATGGAAAAAATGAGAAACCACATGGATATGTGTCTCCATGTGAATTTGCTTCAATTACCTAACATTCTGAACTTGGTCTCCATTAAATTAAAGTTTGGTTTGAAAACTAATAAAAATACTCTTGGACTTGCTACCCCACCATGTGCGTCTCTGGATCATCTCTAACGGACAAACATCATGCATGTGGCCCCATATTGTTGTCTAGTTATTCATTTCAAGTCATTGCCCAGCCTGCAATTGCACTTGCAAATTGGCGTGATATGTATGAAGATATATAGGAATTGGCTTTATTCTTTTAGTTGGATCCAAGGAGGAAATGGCCTTTAGTGATGCTTTTTGTCTCGCACATCATGGCCGGTGATCCAATTGATTCAAATGAATCAAAAGTTTGAAAAAGCTTTTCTGGAAGATGTTTCTAGGTACTCAAAATTGATTATTACTAGGGAACTTCCGAAGATAACTCACATGACGCGTTTTACTTGATTTTTGGTTTTTGTTTTTTTTTTTTTTTTTCTGGCGGCCACAACATTTGCATTAGAACATAATTCCCCAATAGTGTCGGTGTGTCATCATCTTATAAAATGTGCTTAAATCCCACTGCTTGCAAACTTTCTAAAACTTATGTCTATGATCATCAGCTGTTGCTGGTAAGGGTTTCATGGCAAGAGACATGACTTTCATCAACACAGCCGGCCCAGAGAAACACCAAGCAGTGGCCTTTCGGTCTGGCTCCGACCACTCAGTATTTTATCGGTGTAACTTTGATGCATTTCAGGACACTCTATACGCCCACTCCAATCGCCAATTTTACAGGGAATGTGACATTACAGGCACCATAGACTTCATCTTTGGCAATGCTGCTGTTGTTTTCCAAAACTGCAACATCAAGCCTAGACAACCTTTGGCTAACCAATTCAACACGATCACAGCCCAAGGCAAAAAGGACCCAAATCAGAACACTGGCATTGCAATTCAGAAGAGTGTATTTTCACCCCTGGACACCCTAACAGCCCCAACATACCTTGGTAGGCCTTGGAAAGAATACTCCACTACAGTTATTATGCGATCTGAGATTGGTTCATTCTTGAATCCATTGGGGTGGACAGAATGGGTCAGCAATGTTGATCCACCAAAGACCATATTCTACGCTGAGTACCAAAACACCGGACCAGGGGCAAGCGTCGACCAGCGGGTTAAATGGACTGGTTATAAGCCCACTCTGACAGATGCTGAAGCTGGAAAATTTACGGTGGGAACATTTATCCAAGGCAGAGAATGGTTGCCAGCGACTAGTGTTACATTTGAACAAGCCTTATGATTTAAAGAAGTTGGTTAGAGAGGTAGATAAGATAATCCAAAGCCAAGAGTCTGATATTGGTATAACATTAAGATACACTTTGTGTGTGTGTGTGTGTGTGTGCTGCGCTTTTGTATTTGTTCCCTTATTTTTTAACATTCTTTAGAATACAAGTGAGAAAGTATAAGCAAATTTTATGACGATGAGAATCAGATGAGAATGTACCAAACAGAACTTGTTTTTGGATTCTGTAATCTTTAATGCATATAATGATTTGGATAACTTACATCCCAATGTCGTCTCATTCTTCCATTAATTAAATTATATTTAATTTTTATTAACATTTTTAATGAAATAACTAAAATATTTTTCAATAAAAAAATAAATACTATTAATATTAAAATAAATTTTAATTTAAAAAAATAATTACTATCATTAATAGTATGTTAGCAATAATGACTACAGTTAATCGAATCAGGTAGTTAAAAATAATTATCTGATTTGACTAATCGTCTCGACTAATAGAAAACCGAAAATAATCAACATGCTTAAAACTGTAATAGTCTAAGGGTAGAATTGTCATTTTAAGCTCTGAAACTAAGGGTAAAAGAGAGATTTTCAGATAGAAAATAGTTTCGAAAAGGTTTGAGGCTAGAAGAGTCTTTTAGAGGTCTTTCATGGCTTGTACATGGATATTCTGGGAAAAATATTTCATGTATGGCATAAAGAGAGAGAGATTTCATATTTTTGAAGGGCACACGCCCGTGTGTCTTGGACACATGCTCGTGTGCTAGGTGAGATGTGTATTATAAGTTTCTTTTTCTCGCATTTTCGCCAATTTATTTCCTTTCAGCTTCTTCTCTTTTCCATTTCCAGCAAACCCTAGGTAAGAATCCGTCTAACCAGCAGCCATTATTCCAACTAGAGATCTAGGAGCATCTAGAGAGAGAGATCTAGATGCAATGGCTAGAAGTAAGTACTTCTTTATCTCTTTCACTTAGGTTTCCAACATGATTTGATAATGATATGATGAAATGGATGATGATTTATGCGATTATGGAGACATGTTTGATGATTATGTTGTTTGGGCATGAAACAATGAGAAATGTATGATTTTGGCATGCTTTTATGATGAATGAATGAGATGAGAATGTTTATGAGCATGAGAATATGTTATGTGTAAGTTTAATTGAGAAATGGTTGAAATTTGATTGAATTGTATGGAATTTTCTGGGTTTTCAGACGTATATACAAAATCTGGGTTGAGCACACACCCGTGCACCCAAGGGTACACACCCGTGTGGCCTCAATTCTACATGAGACACGGTATTGCATGACACCTGTGTATTTACACCATACGCTCATGTGGCCAACTAAGTTTCATGATTTATTTTCCAGAAGCTAGCACGATCAAGGGCACAGCTTGAGCACGGTCCCATGTACCTTCACACACGCCCATGTGCCAAGCATAACATGCTTGTGTGCCTTATGAAAACCAGAAAAAAGATTATAAAACATGTATTAAGCAAAGATAAGTTACCCTAAGCAAATTTTAAGTATGAGAAACATAAAAATAACACGATGTAACAACATATCATGCATGATTGACAAGCATTGAACACGACATGTCACATGAGATATTTTCAGAAAAGGATCTAAGGATCTAAGAGTAATTTTAAAAGTATATATATATACAATGTTTCAGACATTAGTTAGGGGTAGATACGAGGGGGCACCTGTGAGTTCGTACTCCTGCTAGAGAGGGAAACCATGGTTCGCTAGAGAGGACATGGTCGTGCACAAGTAGTTTTATCACAGGTTTGAGCTCACACGGTCAAGGTGCTGAATCCTTGTGTTCATCAGTCTAACCAACATAGCAGAGTTATTTTCAGATATAGTACTTTTCAATACTGTTTTCAGTTATGCTATATGTATATATACAGGATCTTCGGATCATAATTTTATATCAGAAAGAGATTTCAGAAAAGAATGAGTTTTCAAAAAATTAGCTCGAAGGGCAAGTTTTATGACTAATGAACATTTACATGACATCAGAGCATGCATATCATGTCATGTACAACATTCATGAGAAATGAGACAGAGAAAGACAAGAACATTCACAAAAGAACACAATAAATAAAGAAAGTAAAGAAGTAAGAGATAAGAATTAATGCAATAAGCTACTGTAAAGCAAGTATAACAAGATGATAAGAAAACAGTGAGCAGAGAATAGCGAGGTCTGATCTAAGATCAGCTTTTGCTCGATGGCCTGTCTATGTGAGAGATAAGAAATGCTTACTGAGTGATTTTGTCACTCACCCTTTTCCCTTCCTTTCTGTTTGTAGGTCAGTGAGTTGGGGACTAACATGTAGCGATGTAGTTGTGAGATTTTGGGGACATAACTTGGCTTCTAGTAGCATGTGTTGGCTCACATGCTTTGATGACATTTTCCTCATGTATTTATGTGTGTGTATTATACTATAGTATGTACTGTATGGATAACATGATTTTATACATGAGTAGCTTGAGATTTTCAGAAAAGTCATTATTACTTATTTTGTTACAACATTCATGTTTTTAGCTTTCGCATTTAGATTTGAAATTAAATTATTTCGAGCAACAGTGAGTTTCCCTTTCCTTGTGGAGATTTCCGTCACAAGTGCATTTTCAGTATAATATTATATATATATATATATATATTTTATATATATTTTTTAAACAGTTACGCACAGTAGGCTTATGGCGGGGGTCACTATAAAAACTGAACGTTTTCGATTTTTTTTTATGATAAAAATGATTAGATTTGATCATCTTGACCAAATATTTGGTGACTAGATTCAACTATTAATAGAATTAGGTGGTTGTTTTTTATCATCTAACTAGGTTAATATTGACCATTGTCCATTAGGGACAATGATTGTTTTTTTTAAATTTTTATTATTTATTAATTTATTGTTAGTATTTTAATTTTATATTAATATTATTTTTACATTTTAATTATTTTTATAAAATTAATTTTGTTATTTTTAAATTTTTATTAAAAAAGATAAAAATATTTTTTAACTAATTAGCTATTAACTTTGATCGAAGGTGAGCATTTAATTTTTCAAAAATCTTTGGGTGCATGTCGTTTAAGGATTCCTTGGGTGGGAATAAGTCATTTGGACTTTTAATTACCATGAAATAAATGCCGTTTTCTACAGGAACATGTAAGTGTCACCCAAAACCCTAAAGCCAACACTAACTTACCTAACTCCTACACAAAAAACATACAGTTTCAGATGACCAAAGGACTCTTCCCGCCCATAGTTTGAGGCGGGGACAAAATCCCACCTTCCAATTTTTAAAATCTCAAAATCTCACTTTTGAATCAAATTTAATATTAAATTTAATAATAAATAATAATAATTCAAATATATTTTTATCATTTTAAGATTAAAATTATATAAAATAATAAAATAAAATTTTATATAAATATTAAAATATATTAAAAAAATTTTAAAATTTTAAAATATATTAAACAAATTTTAAAATTTTAAAAATTACAATAACTACCACCGCCTGTTTCGGTGACGATAGTCGCCCATAATAAGATCAGGTGGTCATTTTTAGTCACGTGAAAATGACCAAATTGCCTCCTATTTTGATGGAGGGGGCCAGATCTAGCCATCTCCGTCAAAAAAAAAAAAGTTTAAAACGGTCGGTCTTGATTCTATTAGTCGTTTTTAGCTTTCTCCAAAACCAGATGACTATTTTTACCCACCGGTTCTGTTATTAACGGAGGAAAAGAGTTGCTTGAATTTTTTAAATTTTTTTAAATTTTTTAAAAATTTTTATACTTAAAAATTATTTTATAAATTTTTAGTTTTTAAAATAATATTTTAATCATTTTATTTTAAAAAAAAATATTTAAAGGTGAGATTTTAAATTTTTAAAACTTAAAATGGAAATTTATCCCCACGTCAATCAATGCGGAGGCATAAGTTTCCTATTTTGAAGTGGCTAAAGGACTCTTTCCTACCCATAGTTTGAGGCGTTAACAAACTATCACCCCTAAGGTTTCAAAAACTCAATCTCTCACCTTTCGAAGGATTTTTTTTTTTTATAATTTTTCTATTAAAATGACTAAACTAACATTTTAAAAATTAAAAATTTATAATAAAATTATAAAATAATTTTTAAATATAATATTTTTAAAAAATATTTAAAAAATTTAAAAATATATTTAAAAAATTTTTAAAATTTAAAAATTGAAACGGCCATCGCCGCCGGTGCTGGCGAAGATGGCCGTCCATAATAGAACTAGGTGGCTATTTCCGATCATCTGGTTCCTAGTCTCCCCATTCGGTGGAGGCTACCAAATCGGTCGCCTCCAGTTTTCGAGGAGACGACCAGATTTGGCCACCTCCGACAGAATTAGGAGTCGAAAACGGCAGTAAAGGGCTAACCTTGGCCCCACTGGCCGTTTTCGACCTTTATTTAGGACGGAGGCTGCCAGATCTGGCCACCCCTACCAAAACTGGAGGTGGCCGATCTGGTCGTCTCCACTAAACGGGAAGGCCAAATTTGGCCTCCCTTGGAACCAGGTGGTCGAAAATGGCCACCTGATTCTATTATGGGCGGCCACTGCCGTCAACACGGGCTGCAGTAACTGCTTCAATTTTTAAATTTTAAAAATATTTTTATAATTTTTTAATATTTTATATTTATAAAAAATTTATTTTATTAATTTGTAAAATATTAATATTAAAAAGATAAAAATACCCTTACATTATTATTATGTATTATTATTTTTAATATTAAATTTAACTTAGGGGTAGGAGTTTACGCTTTTGAAATCTTGGAGGTGGCAGTTTCTCTCCGTCTCAAACTATGGGTGGGACATAGTCCTTTAGCCTTTTGAAGTTGAAAACTCAAGAAGAAAATATTGATTTTTTTTTGGTGACAACATGAATGCACTGAAGAGAGAGGAAAGAAAAATAAAACAATAGCTTATTTTGACGCATGCGGTAGCTTAAAAGACGAGAACCGAAAATCAAAACCGGTGGGCGCAAAAGTGAATCGATTTCAAAGACTTGGACGAAACAAACAGGGAAGTGAAATCGGTTCCAAGGCAAAGTGTCAGATAACTCACACTTGCTATTATTTATATATAAAAAAGATGCGGAAATTCGGACTCTTTGCGAGTCTCAGGAACCACCTAAGCCGTCGCTCTCACTCTCATAATATCAATCAAAATCAAACCCGCCTTCTTTCTTCTCGTTTCCTATCCTCTTCAATGGCTTCTCCCAAGTCATCTCCGGCTGTCACCATTGACTCCATTAACCCAAAGGTTCAAAGTTTGATTCTCTTTTTCTCAGTTGATTTTCAATGTTTCTCTTTATTGTTGTTGTTCGTTTGTTTGTTTGTTTGATTGGAAATGTCTTTGAAGGTGGTGACTTGATTGTTAATTTATAGTGTTTCTCCATTTGGATATGTCTTCAAGGTGCTAGTTTGATTGTTTTTGTTATTATTATTGTTGTTGTTGATTTGAAGTGTTTCGCCATCTGGGTTTGTTGATGTTTTGAAGTGTCTCTCCTTCTGGGTTCATGTTTTTACTCCTTTTATTGAGTTCATAAGTACCTTGTGTTTATATTATAAATGTTTCGATTCTCTGTTTCATCGCTTTTTGTTGTCATATACTATTGGTTAGAGGTGCTTGTAAATCGGGGGTCGCTTTTTATTTATTTATTTACAGCAAATTTTATTAATTATTACTTTTTGGCTCTCTGGAGTTGATTCCTTGCGATGCACCACTTCTTTCAATTTAGATTCTTTTGATCTCCTAAATTTAACTAGTATGCATGTGTGTTAATGCTTTCATGTTTATGTTTGTATGAAAACTTGTTAATGTGCTTCTTAAGGTTTATCATGCCTTCTAGTAAAGCACAAAGCTTCAATTTTTGCTGTTTTATTACTGGAATGCGCTTAATTTTGATCATCTATATTTTATGTGTCTTTTAACTAACCTCTTTTAATTTAAGCTGGACAAACAGACCTGGTGGCTTTTGGAATTAACAAACTATAAAATAGATTTATGGAACTTAAATGAGATCACAATCCTCATAGAAACAAGATTGAATGATTGTTGAGCTTTAATTCTTGTGCTTATTGGAAGTGATTTAAAGAATATACAAAAGATTTACTTGTGTTACATAAGAACTTGATGGGGTTATGCATGTACATATTTTTATTCCTCTTTTATTCTTTTGTTGATTGAGTTTTTCAAATGTTTAAAACATTGAAACACATATCAGTTTCAGATAATTTAGTCATTTCATTAGAAAGGATTAATGAACTTTCTTGCAATCGACATGGAAATTTGTTCTAATTCTCACTGTTAAGTCTTCGTTTTGAGTTCTTGCTTGTCAATATTGCTGTTCTTGTCTTGACTCCTCATCAAAATTCTGTTTTCATTTTTTTTCAGGTTAAAAAATGTGAGTATGCTGTTCGTGGTGAGATTGTCATTCTTGCCCAGGTAACTGCAATCAGCTGCATGATGGCAAACTTTGTTCAATCATTCTTTTGGTGCTTCACTCACTCTGTGGCATCAATGCATGTGTTGGTTTAAAAGATGAAATGGCATCATCTTTTATGTTTAAGAGCTGGGCCAATCAATTTGTTTGTCGCATTTCTAATATGTGTTTGTTTTCTGTAAGGAATTGTATGTGTAATTTATGAATGATCATCTAATATAACAATATTTCCCTGTCACAGAAATTGCAACAAGAATTACAGGCTAAGCCAGGTTCTCACCCCTTTGAGGAGGTACATATATGTGTTCTCATTATAATACATTTTTAAATAGAAATATGGGGAGTATTTTAATATTAAGTTATGCATTATTCTGTTACTCTCTGATCTAGATTTTTCTTCAGGCCAAAAGTCTTATTCCCACCCATAGTTTGATGCTTGCCCAAAATCCCACCTTCAAGGATTGTAAAACCCAAAATCTCACCCATTGACGAAATTCAACCTTAAATCGAACTGTGAACAATAACAAATAAGTGGTATTTTTGATATTTTTGGGCTAAAATTTTATAAAATAATAAAATATATTTTATATAAATATAAAACTTTTAAAAAATTTAAAAATAAAAAAATGAAAGCAGCCATCGCCGTTGGTGCTGGTGGCACTAGCGGTGGTGGCTGCCGATAATGGAACCAAATAGTCGTTTTCGGCCACCTGCTTCTGGCCTCCCTGTTCGGTGACCGTCTCCTGTTTTGAAGGAAACTGTCAGATCTGGCCACCTCCGCCAAAAAAAACAGTCGGACCCCTGCAATCAGGTGATCGAAAATGGCCAATTGGTTTCTTTATCGGTGGCCACTGCTACCGTTACATGCATTGGTAGCGGTGATTGCTTTCATTTTTTTAATTTTTAAAATTTTTAATATAATATTTTTTGAAAATTTTTATATTTAAAAATTATTTTATAATTTTATTATAAATTTTTATTTTTTAAAGGGTATTTTAGTCATTTTATCATAAAAATTAGAAAAATTGATTGGAATTTGATCAAAGGGTGGGACTTTAGATTTTACAAACCTGGAAGGTGGGACTTTGGGCACACATCATACTGTGGGTGGGAATAAGTCCTTTGGCCTTGTTCTTTATCATGCTATTTATTTATGTATAATTATTCTACATTGATGCTTTTGTAATTACTTGAGAAATTCTGCCTGCTATAATTTTTGTCTCTTTGAGGTATTGATTCAGAAAACTAAGGGTAAATAAAAGTATGATATGTTTGGGATCCCTCGCCCAAAAGAGTAATATAAATGCTTATAACAAAATACATTTAAAATTCTATTAGTGCCACATTAATTTTTTTCCTGAGCATTGCTTTAAAGCGTGTTTGTTGATTCTTAGATTCTATTTGTTGTGTTCTGTGGATGATTTGTTTCACAGATAATATACTGCAATATTGGAAATCCACAGTCTCTTGGTCAGCAGCCAATAACATTTTTCCGAGAGGTTGGTTTGTTTCTAAGTTGATGCTACAAAGTATTCTACTCCTAGATCTTCCAAAGAAATTCTAATTGGCATCGTATTTGTTAGGTGCTTGCATTGTGTGACCATCCATCTATTTTGGACAGAAGTGAAGCGCAAGCTTTGTTCAGGTACAAAACTAAACAGCAACGTATATGCTTTCTTGACAGCACATTTTGCATTTTCATTTGGTTGCTTTTTTTTTAATCTCCCAATAGAGGTTTGAGTATTCTAATTAACAGGCTACATTAGTTTAATCAAGTAAAGTTTATTGTTAATATACCCACTCTTAATAAGACAATGGTGGCACATACTACTTTCAATTCAAAAAGTAAACTGCTGTATGGTTAAACAATTTGTTCTCAATGCAAGTGAATGAGAAGAAATCCCAGAGCATGATGCTTTGAGTCTACTACTTTATCTCTACTAAATCATTTCACTGATTCTTCTGCTGTTTGGTAAATGCCATTATTTTTTTATTTTATTTTGTTGGAGACTAACATTGGGCTAGTGAAAACTATCCTGTTATTTACACTTTTCTTATAGAGAATTCTATAATGTGATGAATGACTAGTTTTTGTTTGTAGAGCTATCTCCTGTAACTTGGTTTGTGATGTTCTGCAGTACGGATTCCATTGCACGAGCTTGGCAGATTCTGGATCAAATTCCTGGAGGTGCTACTGGTGCTTATAGTCATAGTCAGGTTATGATGAATGATCAAAGCAGAGAGGCTTAAGTTAATGCATTACATACTATAGTAGTTACATGGCTCATGATTTTTTTCTTTTCACATCAGGGAGTCAAGGGATTACGTGATACCATCGCTGCTGGAATTGAAGCTCGTGATGGTTTTCCCGCTGATCCCAATGATATTTTTTTAACAGATGGTGCAAGTCCAGCTGTAAGTTCATTTCAACCCACTTTCTTTTAATGAGAATAATTTCCAAATGATGTGGTTTCCAATTTAAAGAATGTGTGATTGATTTTTTTCTTCCGCAGGTTCATATGATGATGACTTTACTTATAAGATCAGAGAAAGATGGAATCCTTTGTCCCATTCCTCAGTACCCGTTATACTCTGCTTCGATTGCTCTCCATGGTGGCACTCTCGTATGTTTATTTTGCATAGTTGCTATTAATTTTGTGTATGTGATAGTCAGTTGCTTGATTAGAAATCTTTTTCTTCTAAATTTATCTGGTTTAGCCTAGTTTAGACATTAACTTTTTTGTTGACCTGATTTGGTAAAATATGGTGCTTGTATTTTTTGTATGATGTGTTGCATTATGAAGAAATTTCTGGGTAATAGTCTTCTCTGATAACTGTAGGTTCCTTACTATCTTGATGAAGCAACAGGTTGGGGATTGGAAATATCAGAGCTTAAGAAGCAGTTGGAAGATGCCAAGGTCAAAGGTGTTACTGTTAGGGCCTTGGTTGTAATAAATCCAGGGAACCCAACAGGTCAGGTAAAGAATACATAACTCTGGCTGAAATAATTTTTTTGATTAATTTAAGTGTTTTATAATTATCTAAAAGAGGCTATGTTAATTTTTGATTGCTGGCTCCTTTTCACCATTATTTTTTTTTTAACCATACCTTCAGGTTCTTGCTGAAGAGAACCAGCGGGACATTGTGAAATTTTGTAGACAAGAAGGTCTTATTCTTCTCGCAGATGAGGTGGGTGAATTTGAACATTTTTTTTTTCGCTTCCATTAATTGGTCAAATTTTGTGTTTGGAAATTTAATTTTTCTGATTTGCTCAACTGTGTTTTTCAGTTAATAGAGAGGCCTTTAGTAAATGACCAGTGGGTTTTATACAGGTGTACCAGGAAAATGTTTATGATCCAGAGAAGAAATTTAACTCTTTCAAGAAGGTTGCCCGGTCTATGGGGTATGGTGAGGAGGACATATCCCTTGCGTCTTTTCAGTCGGTCTCTAAAGGTAAATTCTTTTTATCTTTTTTATAATGATAAAGATGTGGTGGAGCTTTTGCAAGCAATTGAATTTTAGATTTAACATGAATGCATTTTGCTGTTGTTTTCAGGTTACTATGGGGAGTGTGGAAAAAGAGGAGGTTACATGGAGGTCACTGGATTTACTCCTGACATAAGGGAACAAATATACAAAATGGCATCTGTGAATCTTTGTTCTAATATATCTGGCCAAATTCTTGCAAGCCTTGTCATGAGTCCACCCAAGGTTTATATTTTCCTAATTTTAGATATATCTTCAATGTTCATAAACTGACACAGCCATTCATGAATCCAGTTAAGGGAAACTAGAGAAAAAAAAAAATGGGGGGTGGGGTGTGGGGGGGTGGTGTCACCTGGGTGTCTATATGGGGTAATCTGAGAATTATACGTTATAGCCTTGTCCGTCTTCTTGTACTAATTATAGGTTAATTCATGTTTCCATCTCTTCACGTGCACTTTTTTTTTTTTGTTTTTTTTAAGAGTCTAGGTTTGAATTAGGTATGCTTTTGCATGAGCTGTCGTATAAAGGGCTTTTCATTCTTTCCTCTGGGAGATTATGAAGTATAGACTCTTGGTTTTGACAGGCTATAGGTTTGTTGAAACCAGGTGGCTCTATAATTTCTTTTGAATGGTGTACCTGGGGTATGTTATCAAGCACCTGCATTTTTAGTGCTTCTAATCAAACTTAATAAATATATGCAGGTTGGAGATGAATCCTATGAATCTTACTGTGCAGAAAGGGATGGAATTCTCTCATCGTTGGCTAGGCGTGCAAAGGTCAGTTTGTTTAACTGTTTCTATAAGTTGATATGTTGGCTGCAATTTAGAAGGAATTGGATGGATATATAAGTTAGTAAGATTATATATGATTCTAAAGTTTATATTTAAGGGCAAATCTGTGGGAAAGTACTGAAAAGAGCCAGGAAAACTGTGAATTTTTTGAGGCACTCCAGGCACAGGCTTATCTGTTAATCTTAGTGAAATGTGTATGGCAATCCTCAGAAATAGCACAAACATATATACTCTACCTGCAGCTGCAAATTATTCAATAATTTTCCAACCTCTCGTTCTTAAGTTTTTTCAATATTTGATGCAGACATTGGAAGACGCTTTAAACAGTTTGGAAGGTGTAACATGTAACAAAGCAGAAGGAGCAATGTATCTCTTTCCCCGCATCCAATTGCCAGAGAAGGCAATAAAAGCAGCAGAAGCTGCAAAATGTTCTCCTGATGCATTCTATTGTCGAGGCCTCTTGAATGCCACTGGCATTGTTGTTGTTCCTGGGTCTGGTTTTGGGCAGGTAAACATTACTGACGAGATGACTTTGATTCAATCATAGTCGATTGAACTATTACACTAGTCAACTGATGGTGGTTTAATTTATGTGTGTATAGGTTCCTGGCACTTGGCATTTCAGGTGCACCATACTGCCTCAGGAGGATAAGATTCCGGTCATTATTTCTCGTCTGACAGACTTCCATAAAAGTTTCATGGATGAGTACCGTGACTAAGTGATTTCTTTAAAACTAGAGTTGGACACAGTAAGAATACGGTGTAGGCCATTTAATTTATGCCTTCCGAAGATTTCTATTGGAAAGGAGCGAATGAAGTATAATAACATCATGCTTTCACATTCTTCTAAAAGACCTTTTAGATATTGATATTTCGTTATTTGATAATTCAGGCTAACATTATATGATATTTCATCCTAGAAGTTATATTTTTGTTGTGGCCAAACCTTAATTGAAAAGGATCAAATCTATGATTTTATTTGCAGGGCTCAGGAAGAAATTTGATTAAATAAGAGTTCAAATTCTTGGCAAAAGAACTTTCATCCTTGAATGGAACTGTCACTGCTTTTTGAACATACAAGAGCTAAAGAGGAATCATACTTCGAACATAGTCCTTGGAAAGCTCAGTTATGATCACAACACATAATACTCAAGGATCATAATCTTCATTGGTACTCTGCCACATTGTTGGTAGAGTTATCCAAAACCTTCCATTGGGACAACATATGTGCACATATTGTAAGAAGCTAAGACACACTAAGGACCATTGTTGGAAGCTTTATGGCAAACCCCATAGCAAAGAATGGGAAACATGGGACAATAGAGAAATCAAGTGAGGGTGAGTGGGTCCAATATTACTAAAAAACAAAGAACCATGACCAAAATTGACTGATTCTTAAAGATTGAAACTAAAATAAGTTCTTATCCATAGCCTATTCAATCAGTTCCAGTTTCACCTGACACTATTCACCTTTATTTTTTTGGAAAACAATTTTATTTTTTGCAATTTTAAGTTGAAAAACATTAAACCAGGAATAATCACCAAGACCAACAAAAATGAATTGAAAAGGCAAAACACCAAAAAAACCATTCAAATACATCAAAAACACCATATAATACACCTTCAAACCTTAAGATAAATATACAAACTAGCAATTACAAGTGCAACAATGAACTTATTTTTTTTTTTTTTGGTAATTAAAGAATATATAGAAACCAAAAAACAATGGATAAGTCCGAAACAACCTACATGCAGTGAAGAAATTTGCCCGTAAACAAAAGTAAAACATTACCTAACAATCCTAACCCTTGCTTTCGTAACCACTATACAAAAAATGGTGCACAATCCTGAGTCTAATAAAATACAATTTACCATTAAATAACCTTTTAGAATCAAAATTATCTACAAAAGATAAGCAAAAATAGGGACAATTCCTCCATTGCTACAGACTACCCTCAAAACAGAAGCTTGCTTGAAGATAAAGACTGATAACTTTAATACAAGCAGCAGCCCCTGGAAATCCAGCCTCCAACTTGCAAGGAGACAGGTTGAAATCCAGCTTCCAGATCATCCCACCAGAAGGAAAATTTATCATCAGAAGAAGCCTGCTATAGGTGAGCCAAAATAATAAGCATCCCATGTTGCCTCCAGGTGTAAGCAAGCAACCTGTCTCCTGCTTGAAAAACATAGTGGCAGGCATAAACAAATATAGTCTTTATCCATCAGCCCATTAGCCCTCCTTAACCTCTTGTATGTAGACAAGATTTTTGGCCAAATAAACACCAAAAACTCCAACTTAGTCCTATAGAAAGAAAGCCTCAAAATGAGACAGAAACCAAGCAGCATCCTGGAAAATGCCCAGTTTCACTGTTCATGAGTTTTAGCAAAGAAAACATAATGCAAAGGAGGCCCTACGATGATCCAATTTGTGGCGAATATATCCCCGCAAGTGTAATTCACATTTTCCCATGTAAAAGGCCTGTCTTAACTCATAAATCTCTATTGAAAGCATTTTGAACCTTGAGGTTGTAGAGCTAGCCACACCAAAGTTTTATATGCCATTTTAGACTCATATGGCAGCCAAAGATATGGTTTCATAAGCTTGAAAAAATTGAATTCGTATTTCCCTTGCCATGGTTGAAGCTTGAGTATTCCCCCTTATATAAGAGCTGTTGTCTCTTGCCTTGTTTGAATTTTAAATCCTCCCTTTCACACAATAAATGACCCTTTACTAATGAAAGTCTTATTTTACCTATTTCCAAAATCTCTCGAAAAGAAAAAAAAAACATGGTGAGTCCATAAGGAAAGTGCCACCAATGAAGAAGGAAGCTCTTAAAGAACCGCCCCTTAAGCGCCATTTTGAGTCATAAAAGCCTCTAGTTGTGATCAAATTACATAGTCCACTTTACAAGGGAGTGGTACTAAGTGTAACCTCTCAGGATTAGATTTGTCTTTTAGGCTTCTAATTTGGGGTTAGATTGAGATTGATGAAAATTCTAGGGTTTGAGCAAGTTTCGGGGTGAAATAGATGTTTTTCTAAAGTTAGATGGCTTGTGCATAGATCCTGTTAAGAGGATTTGCATGCGAGTGCGGGAAAATGGCAATAGTGCAATTTTCCTGCCATGCACGACCGTGCATGTAAGGTGCACGCCCGTGCGTGTGTAATGTTTCAGCCGCCTTGGTTTTAAGTTAAGTTTATCTGGTTTTTCAGCCATTTTCACCCAAGATTTTCATTTGATTTTCAGAGAATATCAACCCTAGAAGAGAAGAGCAGTAACCAGGACCATCCAATCCAATTTGATAATGTGCTTTGCTTGAGAGAGAAAGCATGCCTAGAGGTAGGTGTTTCTTACCTCTTTCCCTTTTTCTTTGATGTGTTGGATACATGTTTTGGTTGAGATGAAAATGATTCCAACATGCTTGTTAGTTTACTTTGCATGTTTGATGATTTGAGATAATGATGATGATGATGATTTGATACATATATGTATGTTATGTATGAGAATATGTGTATATACATGCCTTTGCAATGGGTTGGATGATTGTTTGTGCGATTGGAAGTTATGGATGGATGAATTATGTATATATGAAGTGTTTTGCATGTGGGAAATGGTTGATTTATATTTGGTATGAGATTTGGATGGAAATAAATACGATCCAAGAGGTCATGTTTGTGCAAAGCAGGATGCACGCCCGTGCATACTGCATTTCTGTATGGTCACGGCTGTGTTCATGTAGCCGTGCATGACCTAAAATGCAGGGTCATGATCGTGCATGTTCATGTCACGGCTGTGCACCAAGAGAAAATGAGAAATATGCAGAAAAATCATAGAACCGAGCACGACCACATGCACGACTTGCTCACGGTCCCGTGTAAGCTCATGCACACCCATGCACATGACACGTATGCCCGTACGTTAGGCAAAAAAGAGAAAATAAGCATAAAATGATAAATGTGCACAGTAAAAGCTATCAAATTGATAGAAAACAGTAAAATAAGCTCAGATAAGAATAAATGATGCATCATATACATAACATAGCATGCCATGTGATACAGAGTTTTCAGAACTAGATCCAAGGATTTGAATTCATGTTTTCAGTAGAAAAACATTGATTTCAAGGGTGAATACGAGGGGGCACTTGTGAGTTTCAGCACACCTGTTGCATAAGGAGCTATATGCTTATTACTAGCCCTATGTATTGGCATATGCCGGGGTGCTCAGTTAGTAGATTATAGTTTTCCTGATCCGAGGATCAGATGCAGTTATAGCACGAGGCACTCAATTCAGTATGAGATTCAGAGGTATCACGTAACCCATACAGTTTATGGTGCGTGTTTGTATAGGAAACTCACATGGTTAAGGTGTCAAATCCCTGTATTTATCAGTTTGTGCAGTATAGTAGGTACCTTCAGGTACACAGTTTTTCAGCATAGCTTTTAGATAAGCTTTTATATCAGTTTCTAGATACGGGATCCTAGGATCTAACATCAGTTTTTAGTAAACAGTTTTCAAAAAGCTATTTTCAGTATACAGGCCCAGACCTAGCTATGTTTTCAGCATATTTCATAGCATGTCATTTTCACATGACATATACAGTAGCACATCATTCAGAGAATGATAAGACAATAAAAAACAGTAATATTCATGATATGAAACATCGTGTAATAAGACACGAATATCAAACATTAGAATATGAAAAGCCATGTAATGATAAGTGAACCTCAGAAAAAAAGTAACAGAACAGTAAAGAGATGAACAGAAATGTAAAAGCTTAATATCAGAATGATGACACGTGAGAACCAGTTGGTTTCCTCCCGTGTATAAGTGTTGTTTTTAAATGTGACGATGTGACAATCCTTTAAGAAAGATTGGTTTAGGGTCAGAGATAGGAAACACTTATTGGGTGAATATATCACTCACTCCCTACTTTCATTTCTCGTGCAAGTCAGTAGTTTGGGGGCTGGGAGGAAGAGATGGCTGCCGTCTGAGATTCATTTAATTTTGTTTTTGCAGTATGCTTCGGTTTACGTGCTTACATAATTTCATTTGCATGTGATTGTAAATATATCATCACACACATCCTTTGTAAATATTTTTAATATATTGCAATAAAGTTTTCGGGCATGTATATATAGATATATACATTTGCATTACATGTTTTCCATTGCAACATTTCAGCTCAGTTTTAGGTATTTCTGCTGGGTATTATTGGTGATATTTTTATTATTTATTGATATTATATTTTTATTAAATTATAGAAAAGCAGTAAAACAGTAGTATCCAGCAGGAGTGCCTACACCAAGAGCACCTAGAACTGAGAATAATCTCATATGAAGTCCAAGTTAGTCAAATAAAAACCTGTAAAACACTAGTAATGTTAGTATAAAACTTTCCTTTCCTCACGCCTTTATAGTCAAATCCCAAAAGGATGAAGGATGAAGGCCCAAAATAAAAAGAAGGAGACCCACTCAAAATCATTCTTAAGCCCCCCTCACTATCTCCATACCAAGCCAAAAAAGGAAAGGCCAAATTACTAGTTAATACCATTTTTGAAAACTTTGTTAAGAAGAGACCAATTAGAAGCAATAAACTCATTTGGGATAGATTTGACAAAACCAGACAACTCTGCCCCTTGGTCCCTTATGACGCTCTTCACAAGGACACAAACATGCTTCTTGGATTGGGTTAGCCTAGAGTGGATCCTATTGTTTCTTTCAACCCATATGAAACAAATAACTGCTTTAAGACTTAACTTGGCTATATTGAATCTAAGAGAGTTCTCTTTCCACTCCTGGTACTCCCTTGACAATACCCTTCCCAACCCTGGCCTCTGTAATACAGGTTATTCAAACTTAAAACATTGCTCCAAATATAATGGCTATAATTGCATTGGAAAAATATGTGATCAATGTTGTCATCATGCATACCACATAGCACACATTTAGAGAAAGAACAAGTACCATCCCTTAGAAGCCTATCCAAAGTGTGTAAGCGCTTTCTTACAGTGAGTTAGAGAATGATCGCATGTCGAGGGATGAACTTTTTGTGCCAAATAAGATGGGCCCACTGGACTTTATCCCCTTTTTTCCTAAAAATATTCCACACAAAGTTAATGGAAAACTCGCCATTTTTATTAAGATTCCAAACAACCCTGTCTTTTCCCCTAACTGGATTGTCAATCCTCACATTCTTAACCTCCATCATATCTTTAGAGTTGGCATCTGACCACTTCCACTCTCCATTTTTTATGACCTCCCTAACCTTAGCATATTTGCTAATAGTGCAACAATGAACTTGCCTTGCCCACCATGGATTACTTTTAATCTTACCCTAGATGAAATCACCCATACATAACTTGTACTCTTCATCGTTGAAATCTTCTTCCTCATCATTGATGTCATTCACCTCATTTGGATTTTGTTTATTTTCTCCTTTTTGCCAAAATCTCTAATTTCATTCACATCAATTTTCCTCATTTTAATATTGATATTGACAAGAAATTAAACGTCATCTTTATCATCATTGACAATGCCATAATTAATCAATTCAGTTAGTTTCCTTAGAAAATTTGTTTCTTTCACACTCTTGTCATCACCTCTATTTCTAACTATAACTTTAATCTCAACAACCTTGGTTTTAACAAGTGTAATGACTCCACCAAAATTACTGCCACATAAACCATCATTCATATTTGTGGAATCCCTAGCCTTATTCTCTTTGTTATTTTTAGTTGAACCCATGCCATCCATCAACATAGAAGACCTTGAGCTTTGATTTAACCTTCTAGCATCAAGGCTTTTAGATTTTACTTGGTGCAACACCTTTTCTTTAATTTTCCTAAAAACACTAAACTTTCTCTAGAAAATCAGCCTTTTAACTAGCAAAGCATCAAATTTTTAAAAAAAAGAAAAAAAAAAAAAACAAATGTTAAAGCCAATACAACATTGAATCCCATACCCCCTAATAAGTGCCTTGCATATACATGAATTCATGGTTATTTTATAGCATTTTGGGTTTCATTTTATGGTTTTATCTTGAGGTCATGAGTTTGTGTTCAAAGTTTTCTAGGTTTTGCATGATTTGCATGTTAAATTGAAGAAAATAGGACTAAAGACACTTAAGAGAAGTTAGGTGAACATCCAAGGCAAAATTATAGCGATTGAGTGAAAAAAATTCTAGTAGTTTATGTTTCTAACTTTTGGTGCTTGGTTAAGATTTTTCATTAAGTTAGAGTTTTAGAATTTAAAAGTGGTCTTTAGAAAACATTGAATCCAAATTTGTTTGTGTCTATAAACGTTATTGCAAAGTCAAGTATGGAAAACTTATAAAATCCTATTCTACTAGTAAGATTCTTTGTAATCAATGGCCACTCACCAAAATATGCAAATAACAAAACAACATGCAAGCTCAAGTTTAGAAAGGTAAGAGATAAGATGAATTTATATAATCCAAACATAAACTTACTTGAATTATTAGATGATGCAAGGATGAAAAACAAACCTAAAAGATGAACCCACTAGTTTAATCAATCACCACCAACTTTTCTTTGTAAGAAGATTGGATAAAGAAGAAAAGAAAATTCTAGAACCAACAAGTTCAGTAAGATGTTCAAAGGAAAAAGCTTACAAGCCTTGAGCAAAATTTTTGCATTCCCATTCACAAGTCTTTTACATAAGAGAGATTGACACTTATATATGTGTCTTACATGCAAAAGGATTTGACTTAAGTGCCCCTACAAATTACGAAAAAGGGTAAAAGAAATAAACCTTAAAATATAAGGAAAATTTACAAAAAAAATCAAGTGCTAGGCAAAAAATGTGCTACGATATGTTACATATCTGATCTGAGCCTTTTTGCTCGTTTACACTTTCTTGATGTGTAAATCATCACATGTTGCTTCTACTTCAACTTGAGGATATTTCAGAGTGTTAAAGACATCAAGGGAGCACATTAAAAATTAAAAAAAAAAAAAAATACATGACCTCAAAGTATAATAACGAATTCACCCCAAAGTGGCTACAAAGAGTGTGGAAAGCGTTCGTCTCCATCAATAATGTAATAGGTTTGAGGATGAGATTCACATCATCCTCTCTAAGTTAGAGAGGATTTAACCTTAAATCTAAATCATCTTCCAAGTAAGGGTTAAGATCTCCCATATTAAAAGTAGTCGAAAAACCTCTATACTTATTAGGAAACTTCACTTTATAAGCATTATCATTCACCTTTTCAAGAATCTTAAAGGGACTATCAACCTTTGGTGCTAATTTGCTCTTTCTCTTATTGGGATGTCTTGTAGGACCTGTTACCACACATACCCCTGCTGCTGAATAATATCTTTTCTTTTTATTAACATACTGGAATTTAGGTACACTCGATGGGAATCCTACGAAAAGAAAACCTGCTGCTATACATTTATGCACATGCGGAAGCGTAAACTGAAATGCATACTATACAAATGTACAATAGGCCTAAAATGGCCTTTTCAATAAGCCTAAAATGGCCTTTTCGTATATATATATATATATATATATATATATATATATATCTATTATGTACAATCTGATTACATCTGGGTACATACAAAATGTACAATACAAGACCTCACAGGCCAAAACTGAAAATTATACACTAAAAACTGAGGTGGGGCCCTCTCCCGTCAACCACGGTCCACCCGCTCTTTGCCAACATCACACACACCTAAAAAGGAAGGAAGAAAGAAAGGGATGAGTGATAAAGATCACCCAGTAAGCGATCCTTACTTCCCTCAACCCAAGCAAGCAAACATAAACACATATACCTAGCCTTGGCCCTAATTATTCATCTAATCGCTTGCTGGCGCTGAATACGTTGCTTATTCCATTATCTGATTACATTATTCATTCATGCCATGATTTATATGTCATGTCATGCTAACTGAAAACTGAATATGCATGCATCTAAATATCTGTGTATCCGAAGATACTTGTTGTGCTGATCAAGCTGATGAACAAAGGGATTCGACATCTTGGCCATGTAGGCTGAACAGTCTAGCTAAGGGCTAGAAAACTGAATATGTAATGCTGGACGATCTGACTAGTGTCAGAAGGTTGAAATCCCATAAATGCCCCCCTTTGAGTTCACCCAAACTCTAACCTGTATATCAGATTCTGAATGTTAAATGCTATTGAATTCAGATCCCTTGATCCTTTCTCATGCTGCATGTCATGCTATGATATGCATATGCAACTTTATTTATCTGATTATATCAATATCTAATGCTTATTAACTTTTAATTTGGTTTCCCATGCCTTATAATTCATTTTATTGTATTTTTGAGAAAATTTTGCTGCTGCACAGGCATGTGAGCAAGGCACACGGGCGTGTACCCAGACGCACGGGGTCGTGCACTGGCTGTGCAGCCGGTTGTACTTGCTTCTAGAAATTCTACACAAAACACTGAAATAACTATCACACGACTATGTCCCTCAGGACACAAGTAATATGGCAAATAACCTAGAGGGGGGGGGGGGGTGAATAGGTTATTTAAAAATTTATCAATATCAAAAACGTTTTCCTATTCTATCAACTCAAATATGCATATAATATCAATTAATCACAACCAAGCAATTGAACAACATAAACACAAATTAAATAGAGTAAGAGAAAGAAATGCTCAACCAATTTTATAGTGGTTTGGAGCTTTGAACACAAGCCTCCTACGTCTACTTCTTCAAGCAAAACCTCTTGAAGTTTCCACTAGTTGAATCGGGATTGCGCCCAACCGTTTACAATAGTTGATTCGGGATTTCGCCCACACAATAGTTTTGATTCAAGGGAATTTTGCCCTTAACAATAGTTATACGGGATTGCGCCCAAAGATTGTTGTAAGCAAGATATATGAACAAAATTACCTCTCTAAGGCTGATAAATAATTTGCGCAAACAAATTTCCTCAAGATTTAGCAATGTGAGGAATGAAAGATTGAGTGAGATTGAGAGAAAATTGAGGTTAAGATTAATGCACTTGTTCTCCAACCTTTCTCACTTCAAAGAGCCTCCAATTTATAGCTCAATGCTTGCTGGAAAAAGTAGGAATCCGTTGGAGACAAAATAGATCCGTTGAAGCAGCTAAAGTTGAAAATTTGCTCTCATGTACAGGCGTGCACTTGTCCTCACGGCCGTGATATCGTCAATTAATGCCTCGAGCAGTTCTCCCAACGGCTAATTTTTCTTGGCGCCAGCTCCTGTACGGGCGTGACACTATCACGTACGGGCGTGACTTCATATCCTTTCATTTTCCAGAACTGAGTACGGTGTCATGCATGACACCCTGTATGACATCATGTACGCTTCAAATTTTGCCTATGCACAGGCGTACATCCATTATTCACGGGCGTACAATATTTAGCCTCTTGATCCTTTGACCTTGCACGGGCTGACCTGGCCGTAACTCGAAGGCGTGACTCCCCTTTTGCATATTCATAGGCGTGCATCAAATACGTACGGGCGTACATATTGCTTGACTTCTTTGACTTATGTAC
The DNA here is from genome assembly GCA_026122585.1 of Anacardium occidentale. Classification (NCBI taxonomy): domain Eukaryota; kingdom Viridiplantae; phylum Streptophyta; class Magnoliopsida; order Sapindales; family Anacardiaceae; genus Anacardium; species Anacardium occidentale. The sequence goes on from JAJEJH010000413.1 coordinate 313,767, forward strand.
GATGCACGCACGGGACGTTAATGCTCGTGACTGACTTGGAATTGGTATTTCACGGGCGTACATGTTATGTGTACGGGCGTGAATGACCAATGTCAATTTTACAGAACCGTGCACGGGCAGCGTTACGGGGGTGTGAGAAATCATGTACGAGATCAAATTGCTCTGGGTACGGGCGTATTTAGTATATGTACGGCCGTACATCATGCCTGCATAACATAAAAATATCTTTGTCCTATTTTGGTCATGTTTTCATCCATGCCAGGACATATTAGTCATTTTTAACATCATTTTTGTTATCATCAAAACACAAAGGGGTTCAACAATCTCCCCCTTTTTGATTGATAACAAAAATATGTTAAAATGTGTTATTATTCAAAGTTTAAAATGAATTAAAAGGCAAAGTAATTTTTACTCCCCCTTTCAAATTGACTAAAACTCCCCCTTTCTTTTGCACTTTGACTTCCCTTTTTAATGTTCAATTTTCATAATCACATTCATATCACATTTTACCCTTTTCTCCCCCTTTTTGTCATAAATAAAAAAAATTTGGCATAATCTCCTTTGTTTTTAGATATTTCCCAAAACAAACAAACACAACACAAATATTAACACTTCCAATTAACCAATCAATCAAACATCCAACTACCACATCATCAATCATTCAACCACATCATCAAATAAGCATAATCACAAAGATTGATCCAACTAGAATTCAAATGAATTGATAAAAATAACTGTGCCTCAAATGTGAGAAAATGAAAAACTTTGAGATTTGTGACAATTTTGGACAAAATATTCATGAAAAAAACATGTAAAAAAGAATTATGCTATGGGGCATCCGTGGGAGCTTCACTCGGTGCAGTATCTCCCATACTCATGTCAGGAAACCTTGAAGCCAACTCATCCACCCGAGACTCTAATCTATCCAAGCGATTGTTCACATTACTTTCCAGACTTTGGATTTGTCCTTGAATAGATTGCAAGTAGGCCAAAACTTGCTGCATTTCAGAAGGTGACTGCTTTTCGTTCCCTGCCTCAACTCTTCCTCTCTTGCTTCTTCTTATACTCGATTCAGGCTTATGAGAGGGTCCTTCAGACGGAGCCATTGACGGGTCATTTTTAACTACGGTATCAGCTAATCTCCAACCCAATCTTCCATCCTTTTAATCACTCCCATTCTGAAGAGAGCTTCAGCATTCAACCAGCAGCTTTCAGAAAAATTATACACATACTCTGGTTCATTGGCTTCGGGTTCTACTCCTAATTTGATGGCTATAAAAGTAATTAGTTGACAGAAGTCTATTTTACCCCTGCCCTCCTGAATTTCACTTATTTTTCGAATAAGCCATCTAGCAGTATCAATTTGATATCTGTTTTCAGCAGCCTCAAGCAAGACCATATCTTTCACACCAACATGTCTATTAGTATGTTGTCTTGCATTCAATGTATACGAAATCATTCTATGTACAACATGTAAGGCTGGGCTATCAAACAAACTACTTTTCGAAGTGTGCGCATTATATGTCCCTATTCCTCCCAAATTGCGCCATGCTTCACTCGAATTATATCCTAAGGGGACATCTACCAATCCTTCACAACTGCATTCTAACCATTCAGCCATATTTTCAGGATAAACAACAAATTCATTTCCTAATAACCTAAACTTCATCACATAATCTTTAATATTTCCCCTCGCATCTTTATCGATTTTCAGAGAGCTATAAAATTCTTTCACTAAATTCTCATAAACCTCATACTACATTGTGAATAACTTAAACCACTTAGCATTTGATACTAATCTATTTACTTCCACACTTAACCCAACATCAGCAAGAATTCGCAAATGTAAAGGACGCCCAACATAAATACCTCTGTTTAAAATCGCATCTAAAGCCTTCTGCTGTTGGCTATCACGCACTTTAATCCCATATGTGTGAGCTTTAGATTTCGCAGCCATCATCTTAATCCTTGGCATGGTGCTTCCTACGGATTTGATGAAATGTTGAAAGGAGAGTGGATTTTTGAAACTTAGGGTTTGAGGAATGATTTTTAGGAAGAATGCAAGTGATTTGGAGGAGAAACTTAATGATTTGGTAGGGTTTTGGTCGAAAATAGGTTAGAAAGTTGAGAGGATTTGAAAAACAATTTAGGGATTTCGTTTGAAATGAAAAAAATCTGTGCGATTTTAATTTATACCGTCGAGTGTAGGGGAGTACATGAACGTGTACGACCGTGAGTTTTTAAAATTCGCGCTATGAGTCACGTGTGAAGGAAAACTGTACAGGCGTAAAATCCCAATTTTTAAACCTTGAAGAAAGCATGCACGACCGTACATATATAATGTATGGTCGTGACTGAGATAAAATAAAACAGACACGTGGCTTTCAAAGCAATGTACGACTGTGACTGCTTGAAGCACGGTCGTACATGGCACCAAAATTTCAAAAACATATCCAAAAACTTTTAAAACATGAATCAAAACACTCTAAGACACAAATCTTGAATATTTTGACTCTTTTTGAGGCAAAGCATTATTTTAAATCATATGTCAACCAAATTCGAAAACAACTTCGAATTGATTAGACTTGAATTTAAGATAGATACAATATGCAATGATCATATATCAATTAACCAACAATACATGCAAACATTCAGACATACAGTCATACCAATTCAAACATCAATATTTTTCACATAATTTAAGCAAGAAAAACTTACTTGAATTTACTAAGCACCATACTTTTGTCACAAGCCTTGCAAAGTCAATTTATATTTACATTTCCTTCCTTTGACTTCAAGGCACACCTACACAAAAACTCAACCTTTCTTTGGTACCCAAGTTGTTTTGGGTCCATCTTGGTTATATTGAAATATTCCTTTAGGAATCCAAACCTTCTTAATCCTAAGAGGTTTTCCATTCCTAATTGGACACTTTTTAAACACATGCCCAACAAATTTACAACATGTACATTTCAAATGTAATGCATTTTGATCTTTTAATGTCCTATGATTACTTGAAGATGGATTACATGTATTGTAACCTAGGCCTTGTTTGTTTAAGGCGTTCCTTTGAGAAGCAAGCAATTCATCAAGTCTTTTAGTGCCTAATTTATACCTTTCAAGAATTTGATTTGAGCTAGACACCTTACTTAACAAATTTTCATTTTCTTTCCTTAGAGATTCTAACTCTTTATCTTTTTCATGAAGAATTAAATCTAGCTCCCTTTTTTATTCTTCATATTTGTCTATCATTGTATCTAGTTCTAGTTTTATACAAGAATTATTTTTCTTCAAAATTTTATTTCTAGAACTAAGATTTTTGAATTCAATTACTAAATCATTAAAGGCATGTTGCAATTCATCATATGAGATAGAGTTGGAATTGTTTACCTCATCATCTGAATCGCTTTTCACCATGTAGCACAAATTTTCTCTTTCGTTGTCCTCTTCGCTCTCATCATTTGAGTTATCGCTTTCACTCCAAGTGGCGGCTAGAGCTTTCCTCTTGGATTTCTTTTCTTTCCTTCTTTTTCTCAAGAGAGGACATTCTTGGCGAATATGTCCAGGCTCTTTACATTCATAGCATATAACTCCTTTGCTCTTCTTCTCCCTTGTTCCTTTGGAGTTTGAGAAAAACTTGCTGAATTTTTTAACAATTATGCTCATGTCTTCCTCATCCATTGAAGACTCCTCATCTGAACTTTCCTCAACTTTCAAGGTAATGTTTTTCTTTGCCTTGACTTTCTCCTCTTCTTTGGGCTTCCATTTCATCTCATAAGTCAAAAGTCTTCCAATGAGTTCATCCATGCCCATTTTCCCTAAATCTTTTGACTCTTCAATTGCCGTGACTTTCATACTCCATGACTCCGGCAATGATCGAAGAATCTTTTTCACGAGCTCTATTGTTTCAAATTTCTTTCCAAGCCCTCTTAGCTTGTTTACAAGGTTTGAAAATCTCTTATACATCTCCGTGATATTCTCATCTTTCTTCATCTCAAAAAGCTCATATTCACGGAAGCTTAATTCGATCTTGGACTCCTTTACTTGATTAGTTCCTTCATGAGTGGTTTGAAGGATTGTCCAAGTTTCGTGGGCTGTTTCACAAGAAGAAACACGATTAAATTCAATAGTGTTTAAAGCGCAAAACAACATATTCAATGCCCTTGAATTTAAACTTATTAACTTTTCATCGTTTTCATTAAATTCACTTTCATCCTTGGGCATATTCGTATATGGATTTATGGGAACAAAATCACCTTTGTCAATAATTTTCCAAAGCTTATAATCAATGGATTGGACAAAAAATTTCATCCGAATTTTTCATTGACCATAATTTATACCACAAAATAAAGGTGGCCTAGTTGAACTACCCCCTTCTTCGAATGACGGTTTTTGAAAAACGTTTGACATATAATTTTCGAAAATGGATCTTAAACTCTAAAAATCGTTAGATTTTCAAAAACAAGAGCCCAAGCTCTGATACCAATTGTAAAACCTCAAAAGTAATATGGCAAATAACCTAGAAAGGGGGTGAATAGGTTATTTAAAAATTTATCAATATTAAAAACGTTTTCCTATTCTATCAACTCAAATATGCATATAATATCAATTAATCACAACCAAGCAATTGAACAACATAAACACAAATTAAATAGAGTAAGGGAAAGAAATGCTCAACCAATTTTATAGTGGTTTGGAGCTTTGAACACAAGTCTCCTACGTCCACTTCTTCAAGTAAAACCTCTTGAAGTTTCCACTAGTTGAATCGGGATTGTGCCCAACCGCTTACAATAGTTGATCCGGGATTTCGCCCACACAATAGTTTTGATTTAAGGGAATTTCGCCCTTAACAATAGTTATACGGGATTGCGCCCAAAGATTGTTGTAAGCAAGATATATGAACAAAATTGCCTCTCTAAGGCTGATAAATAATTTGCGCAAACAAATTTCCTCAAGATTTAACAATGTCAGGAATGAAAGATTGAGTGAGATTGAGAGAAAATTGAGGTTAAGATTAGTGCACTTGTTCTCCAACCTTTCTCACTTCAAAGAGCCTCCAATTTATAGCTCAATGCTTACTGGAAAAAGTAGGAATCCGTTAGAGACGAAATAGATCCGTTGAAGCAGCTAAAGTTGAAAATTTGCTCTCATGTACGGGTGTTCACTTGTCCTCACGGCTGTGACATCGTCAATTAATGCCTCGAGCAGTTCTCCCAACGACTAATTTTTCTTGGCGCCAGCTCCTGTACGGGCGTGACACCATCACGTACGGGCGTGACTTCATGTCCCTTCATTTTTCAGAACCGAGTACGGTGTCATGCATGACATCCTGTACGACATCATGTACGCTTCAAATTTTACCTATGTGCGGGCGTACATCCATTATTCACGGGCGTACAGTATTTAGCCTCTTAATCCTTTGACCTTGCACGGGCTGACCTGTCCGTAACTCGAAGGCGTGACTCCCCTTTTGCATATTCACGGGCGTGCATCAAAAACGTACGGGCGTACATATTGCTTGACTTCTTTGACTTATGTACGACGCACGCATGGGACGTTCATGCTCGTGACTGACCTGGAATTGGTATTTCACGGGCGTACATGTTACGTGTGCGGGCGTGAATGACCAATGTCAATTTTACAGAACCGTGCACGGGCAGCATTATGGGGGCGTGAGAAATCATGTACGAGATCAAATTGCTCTGGGTACGGGCGTACTTAGTATATGTATAGTCGTACATCATGCCTGCATAACATAAAAATATCTTTGTCCTATTTTGGTCATGTTTTCATCCATGCCAGGACATATTAGTCATTTTTAACATCATTTTTGTTATCATCAAAACACAAAGGGGTTCAACAGTCTGTAAACCAAGTCATGTACACTTTGTGCACACGGGCGTGTCCTTACAAAAACAAAGGCACACGGGCGTGCTCATGCGGGCACACAGGCGTGTGTCTTGTTCTGCATCGACAACACTCACCTGGAATTGCAGGAAACCCATCCATTTCTCAACCAAACTCAAATTAAGTTATAACAATCATTCTAGGCAGTTCAAAATGCACGCAAAGCATTCCAATTTCATCCTTCATCACTCACAACTCATTCTATCATGAAAATATCTCATTCTCTCACATAAACACACACAAGCAAAGCAAGCATGGTTCAAGGGTGGAAATCATCATCTCATGCATCATTTCATCAGCATATCAACATGTACACATCTCATATAACACATAAGCGTGCTGGAAACACATCACGTAGCACATATCATCACAAACATGTTGGGAAACTCAAGGAAGAAGTAAGGAAACACTTACCTCTTGCCATGGCTACTGGAAATCTCAACTTTATCTATTCTCTTCCTTCTCTAGCTAGATTAGGAGCTATTGGATGCTGAAAATCTGGTCTAGGGTTGGGAGCAACTGAAAACAAAAGAGAAACTTGGCTGAAATGGGAAAAGCTGGGCAAGAATAAACTTAAATCTCTCGTCTCTCTCTTCTTTAACCCACTTGCATGGGTGTGCAGGGCACAGTGCACGTGAGTGCACAAGGGAAAATGAATAATATTCATTTCCCACGCTATGCATGATTGAAACCTCCTAAAAGGAATCATGCGAAGGCCACAAAGACTCTAAAAACTTACTATCTCACCCCTAAACTCTTTTAAACTCCCAATCTATTTCTAAATCTCACATCTAACCCCAAAACTCTACCCCTAAGGGCTTTTCTAATCCTGGGATGCTACATGTCTCTCCTTTCTCAAGTGCACCCAAACCATATCTCAAGGCTTAAACAATCCAGGTTTTTTATTCTTATTGGCCTTTTGTTTTACATATTTATTGGCATTATCAATTTGTGCCCTCCTAGCCTCATGCAATTGCTTTATTTGCTTGGGGTTTTCCTTCCATACTTGAGTTAAAGTCAAGGGGCAAAGAGGTAAGATCAATAAGAGTTAAGGGGTTTACATCATATATAACCTCAGAAGGGGAATGACTCGTAGTAGTGCTAGGACTTTTACTGCAGCTAAATTTAGTACATGCCAACTTAAGATCCTAATGCTTCATATTCTTACTAACCAAACTCCTCAAGACATTCCCCAAAGTCCTATTAGTTACTTTAATTTAGCTATCAACTTGTGGGTGGTGTGAAGTGCTAAATATAAGCTTAGTTTCCAATTTTTTCTAAAGGCTTCTTTAAAAGTAACTCAAGAATTTGGTGTCCTTATCCAACACATGTACCTAGAAATACCATATAACCTCACAATCTTATTAAAGAACAATTGTGCAACATGCAATGCATCATCATTCTTGGTGCAAGGAACAAAATGTACCATCTTTGAGAAACTATCCACAACTATTATGATTGAGTTTTTGTTCCTTTGAGTCCTAGAAAAAGCCACCACAAAATCCATACTAAGATCTTTTCAAAGTGATTCAGTTATTGGCAAGGGTAGATAAGAACTTAATTTGAATTGGCTTTTGGATCTTTGACAAACTTTATACTTAGTTACAACGGCTTGCATATCCTTTAACATTCTAGGCCAATAGAAATGTTTTTAACAACTTTTAAAGTTTTAATAACCCTAAAATGTTCAACCAATCCTCTCTCATAAGTTTCTTTCCAGATCAACTCTTTAAAACTACTTTTGAGAACACATAACTTACTTCTCTTGAATAAATACCTATCAAGCAAAACATAATCCTTATATATAATTTTTCCACATTCAAGCATATAAGTTTGCATCTCTAAATCCTCTTTATAACACAATTTCATCAACTTAAATCCCAATATCTTAAAATTGAGAACAATAAGCAAGACATACCTCTTGGAAAGAGCATTAATTGCCACAATACTTGTCCTTGTTTGTAGTTGGACACAAAAGAGATGAATTATAAAAATTCCACCCATTTAACATGTCGAGGTTGTAGCTTGTGTTGGCCACTTGTGAACTTCAAAGCTTGTTGGTTAGAATGAAACACAAATTGTTTTTGCCTAAGGTAATGACTCTAATGGTCTAAGACTCTCATAATGACATAAAATTCCTTATCATATGTGCGATATTTTCTTTTAGAGTCATTAAACTTCTCATGAAAATAAACAATAGGCATTTCGTTTTGAGTCAAAAGTGCACCAATGCCTACCTAACTAGCTTCACACTCTAACTTAAAAACTTGAGAAAACTTCAGAAAAGTAAGGATGAGAGCTTCATATAACTTTTTTTTTGTTAACTCAAAGGTGTCATTGGCTACTTTAGTCAACTCAAAGTTATCTTTCTTCATACAATCAATTGTAAGAGTCATCAAAGAGCTAAAATTGGGTACAAATCTCCTATAAAAGGATGCTAACCCATAGAAACTCCTAACCTCTATGATGTTTGATGGAATTGGCTAACTTTAGATAGCTTCAATCTTAGATTGATCTATTCAAATTCCTTTTTTTAATACAACAAACCCTAAAAAAATTGTATTTTTTTTATATAAAACTTACACTTATCCATCTTAGCAAATAATTGCTGATCTTTCAACATTCCAAACACTTGCCTAAGATGGTCTACATGATCTTTCTCACTTTGACTATACATAAGAATATCATCAAAATATACCACAACAAATTTGTTAATAAAGGTCTTTGAAGCATTAGATAGTCCAAAGAGCATAATTAGCCACCTACATAACCTTTGGTTTTGAAAATTGTTTTCTATTTATCCCCTATTTTGTTCATTTTTGGTGATACCCACTCCTTAAATCAATTTTCAAAAAGATCTTTATACCATGAAACTCATCTAACATGTCATCTAACTAATGTGTAGGATATATGTACTTGATTATGATTTAATTTATCACCCGACTATCAATACACATCCTGTAAGTTTTATCCTTCTTAGGCACAAGAAGAGTCGACACCAAACAATGACTCATGCTTCCCTTACAAATCCCATGACAATTAATTCTTCAACTTGCCTTTGTAACTCTTTGGATTCTTGAGGGTTACATCTATAAATGAGTTTATTTGGTAATGAGACACTAGATTCTAAATTAACTTAGTGCTCAATTCCCTTTGAGAGTGGTTATTCATGTGGTAGCTCATTTGGGAAGACATCCAAAATTCATCTATAAAAAATTTAAGGTATGAAAGAGTGGTGGTTTTAATGGTTGCCATAATTTCTTTGGCAACCAATAAGGCAATGATGGGCTTATGTCTTAGGAAGGTTTTTTCTAATTGGTTGGCATTGAGGAAAAGGCTTTTGTGAGATGTATTTAACTTGGGTGGTATTTGAGGTATTATTTGGCTAGGTGATAGTTTTCTATGGGTTATGATTTTCTTGTTAAATTTAAAGGAATATGTGTTCAAACTCCCATTGTGCATCACCTCTCTAGCAAATTGCCATAGTCTCCCAAGTAATAAATTGCAAGTATTCATAGGAATAACATCACAAACTACCTCATCCAAATATCTCTGGCGAATAGAAAAAGAAACTACAACTTATTCGGTCACTTGTAAAGTGTCTCTATTACTCAACCATTAAAGCTTATAAGGTCTAGCACGGTCAAGGGTTGGTAAATTCAATTCTTCATAAGACCAATGGAAGTAATGTTGGTATAACTCCCACTATTTATAATCACCGAACAAACCTTTTTCTTGATAGTGCACATAGTTTGAAACAAATTTTCTCTTTGATCATTTTGTAAATTGACTTGGGCATGTAATAATCTTTTAAGAACTAACAATTTCCTTTGGTTAAGATTGACTAGGTCTTCTCCCTCACTATCAACCTCAATGTCTTCCTCAATTTCTTCATCTTGAAAAGGTCATTTTATAATTATAATCTCTATCATGGTCATGACTCTCTTATTAAGACAATTGGCTTGGAAATGACCATAGCTATAACACTTAAAATATTTCTTATTCCTAAGTGCATTTCAACTAGCATCATCTTGCCTTTAGGCTTCTCTTTGCTAGGCTTAATAATATTTAATTTATCAAAATCCTTAGGTGGGGCATAAGGTTTAGTATAAGATGGGGACCCCTTATAATAGTTACTCTCTTTCAACATTTTCTTAAGCTTGACAAATTTTAAAGACTTAAGTTGTCTCTCCACCTTTAAGGCTAAATTACATACATCATAGACGGACTTCACTTTGTGAGTTATCTCTCTATTCAGTCCTCCTATAAACCTAGTTATGGTATGCTCTATCTGCTTTGATATATCACTCCTCATCTTCAAATTTTTAAACTCTCTCATACAATCCTCCACCTTTTTGTCCTCTTGCTTTAAATTATGAAGTTTGAAGTAAAGATCCATTTTATAATTTTTAGAGAGAAATTTTTTCCTCAACGTCCTCTTTAATTTATCCCATGATCTAAACCTTCTCTTTCCCTCTTCATATTTTTCCACCACAATGAGGCATAATCTTTGAACTTCAAGGTGACTACTCTACACTTCTTCTCATCATCATATCCCTTATAATCAAAAACTCTCTTAATGTTATAAAGCCAATCAATAAATACATTCAGATTCAAGCTATTATCAAATTTAAGGATGTCTAACTTCAAACCATGGTTATCATCATCTTCCCTCCTCTTTTCTCTTTTATGAAATTTGGGTTCATCATTAGAATCACTAGATAAAGAAATTCTTTCATTCTATAGAAGTGTATGGATAATAGTTCTTTGTTTATAATTAGTGCTTTTATAATAGGTGTCTTTTATAGTTTAGGATTTATGATGGATAATGAAAGGATCATCTCTTGGAAGTGGTGGTGTTCTAACTTGGTTTTGGTTATTAGATCCTTGGCAAAGTCTTAAGACATACCATGCATCAATTTAGTAAGTGTTTCAAATTTCACATTCAATTTCACTTTCAAATCTTGTATTTGACCTTTCAAACTTATTTCACCAATTCTATAAGATGGAGGAGGGGATTAAGAACTCTCCTTATTAGCCATTAAATAAATTGGTTTAAGTTATATTAGGTTAAGAAAGTGCTAGAGATGAAACTATGGTGAAAACAAGGTTTTATGAACAGTGTTTTCTGACTGTAAGCAACAAATCTAAGAAGGTGAGCAGTATTTCCAAAAGTTATGGATGGTGGCAATTAGTGTTTGGGCTAATTGGGTTAGGTTGATGAGTATTGGGTTGGTGTTTAGGCTTGGCTTTTATAGTTGGGTTTAATAATTAAGTTTGGACTTGAGTTGGATGATAAGAGTAATTTGGTAACCTTAAAAAAGGGTAGTTAGGTAAGTTATGATAAAGGTGAGATGGTAATTGTAATAAGTGTTGATTTATAGAGTAACAAGAGTGATTAAGGTTAATGAAATTGTCACGATGTGTAGAGAAGTAATTAGTGAGGTTTAGATTAGGTGGCAAATTATTAAAGTAGAAAATAATGATGAGATTTGGTAGGGTTAATATTAGCATATGACAAGTGGGTGGGCAAGTAGTAGTGCAATAAATTTAGGAAGGCTTTATCAAGCAAACATGCAAGCTAACTTGGTCAAAGTGTGCTATTAATGAAAGTAAGACAAAAGAAATTATGGGCTAAAGTTTAAAAGGGCTGGTAATGGCTCCTCTTTCTCTAATATTTCTAGCATTATTTCAGCCAAATTGTAGGAATTTTTTTGGCCAACTTTTGGTCACCAACCAAGCAGCTTCACCCTTCAATGGCCAAACTCTAACCTAGGCTCTAATACCAAAATGATTAATGGTCACTCACCAAAATGTGTACACAAAAATAATTCCTAATACACAACTAACATGCAAGCTCAAGTCTTGAAAGGCAGGAGATGAGATGAATCCATACAATCTAAACATAAGCTTACTTGAATTATTAGATGATGCAAGAATGAAAAACAAGCCTAAAGAAAACATCCACCAGTTTGTTCAATTACCACCAATCTTTTCTTGCAAGAAGATTGTATAAAGAAGAAAAGAAAATCCTAAAACTAACAAGTTCAATAAGATATTTAAAGAAAAAAGCTTACAAGCCTTGATTGAAATTTTTGTATTCCCATTCAAAAGTCCTTTTCATAAGAGAGATTGACACTTATATATATGTTTACATGCAAAATAATTGACTAAAGTGCCTTTATAAATTACGAAAAAGGTAGAAAAAAAGAAACCCTAAAACATGAGGAAAATTTACAAAAAAAATCAAGTGTCAGGCGAGAAGCACGTTATAGCACATAAACGTGCACATGGATAGGGCGAGCACAATGGCAAGGATGCAAATGTACAAGTTGTAAGACCCACTGTTGTATATATTACTATTTCTATATATATGAAATAGTAATTACCATAAATTATATTGGTACTTTAATGAAATCCTTTGAAAATATATACAACAGGGATCCTACACAAAATTGACAAAATCATGCAAACATAAGAAAAAAACATAAAGTAAATAGTGATGGGATGAAGTCTCTATTTTATATGCATATATATTGGAAATCATTGTTTATTATTATTTAAAAGGTACTATGCATAAACAGACTATACCAAAATGCATGCATGGACCTCATATGAGCATGCATAAAACTATATAAGTATGTGAGCCACTGCCATACTTCTCTGATCAAAATGGTGCTTATACCCCTATAGCCATAGCCAGCTCATCCCTCATCAGCGTTTATCTGACTGACCTGTATAGAAGGAAAACATAAAAGGGTGAGTGATAAATCACTTAGAGTTTCCCTAACTCTTTCTATCACAAACAATGTTCTTCTTCTCTTCTTTATCTCCATCATTGATCAAGTTTTTGTTCTAAATTTGAATAAATAGTTTTGTTTGATATTTTACTTTATAAGTGATCTGAGTTACTATTTTATGTTATGAAATGAATGTCATGATATGAATTATACTGAAAACATGCTCTTTGCCCTAAGGTTTGACTTTTTGAAAATAATTATCTATTTGATTCAAAGATCCTAAAATAAAAGCATATCTAAAAACATTGTAACTAAAAATTTGTTGTGCTTATTAGATTGATGAATACAGAGATTTGGTATCTTGACTATATAAGCTTTAATATCCTGACACGCAGTCAAGAACTGAAAACTGAAAAACTAATGCACACTAGTGTGTGTGTGTGTGTGTGTGTGTGTGTTTGTCTATATCTATGTTGACATTGACTTCCTCTCTAGCAGGAGTGCAACTTATAAATGTCTCATTGTATTCACCTTTAAAAGATGTCTAAAGTCTCGTGTTTTCTACTTTAAAAATATATATTTAGATCATTAGATCCTTTTTTAAAAACACTGTTAGGATATATCATGTCATGACATACTTATGTTGTATGATTTCTTTTTATCTTAACTCATGTTAAGTTGACTAACACTTTATAAATAAAATTTGGAAAGTTGGTTGCACGTCATTGTGTCCGTAAGATATGCCAACTTGCATACGTAGTTACAGAGGGATTGGGCAACATTTCATGTCAAACAATTGTGTCCGCATTGGGAATGAAAAGAATCAGAACAAAACACGTAAATTGGTGCAAATTTCGGTATCTCTTGTCTATCCATGTAACACTGCTCATACCGTAAACATACAAATTCCCAGAAAAACGAACCAGTGGCCACATTGGTTGATTGCACTGAGAATACACATCCAATGGACAATTACTGTGAGAAACCGAAAACATTATTTTGTGAACGTAGTAATGACAATTAATATAGCAAGCAAGGGTTATATAACATTATGCTTAGCAATATGTTAAAGCCTCATGTGGACACCCAAGAGCAAGATTTAAATCCAATCAAAATAACGATAGGCATTAAAGGTATTAATGAGTTGGTCAATTCAGCACCAAAACAAGTTTAATGAGTCCAACCTCAATCATAAACAGATTAACATTGTTTCCCAAACTAAAATCTAGGGGTGCACGCATTGCAGTGAGCTGAAACACAACTGAAGCCAGCCAAGATTGTTTATAATATGATTTTCTTCTCGTGCTTATAGGCGACTAATGACGCCCTCCACCTCAGCAGGTGTATAGAGATGATATGTTGGAGCTACCTTCGCAATATCAACATTGTTCGGAGTCACCTGATAATAATTAATTACATTTCAGTATGCTTAAATTAAACAAACCGACGAGGGTTCAGGAACACAAGTAATTGGCTTGTATTATGATAGCATTTTGACCTTTTCTTCCATAACTTGCTTCAGAATGGATAGAGCAATTGTCTCAGCTTCTTGAAGAGTAAGGTCCTGTAGAATATGATCAAATGAAATTAACACCAATTTGCAATAGAACGCTATGCAAACTTTACTCAAATTTGCCAACAAGATTAAAATCAAATTATCGAAAACCCTACTAGATTAACATTTCAACCCCATAAAATTATAAAGGAAATTTAATCATTTAGTCTTCCCATGGACAAAAGGTAGTAATTCACGCAAACACACCAATGCAAAATGATAAGAGAGAGACCTTGTTAAATTGTTCTTGAAGAGAACTGTCAGCTCCTTCTGAACCTGAACCAATAGCTTTGGCATTGCATTGCCAGAATGTGCCAGATGGATCTGTATAGTACCTGCATCAAACATGTAACTTATAGGTCAAGAAGCAGGAAAACACCAAGTTACGCAATATCAGGCCAGAAGCAATAAAATAACTGAACAAATGCCAAAAAGCAACATGCTGCTCAATAAAGCATACTCATCCCCAATGGAAAACTAAAATTCAGGTTTAAAAGGATCAATAACTTCCCACTAGCACATTAGCCAAGATGAAAATGAATATCACCATAACTAAGAATCAGGCATCATCTTTGGTTAAACACAAATTGAAATTGAAATTTGAACTGTCTAGCACCCAGGAAACGAATGATAGTGAAAACTTGTTGTATCATTGAGATTGAGCAACAGAAAAACATGAACACATAATTACAGCATAGGCACCACAGATGTTAGGTACTTCACGAGTCCTCATCTAGAGCATTTGCAGTTTTCGTAATTGACTTTCATTGGTTATTGTTATTTATAGATATAAGTTGGAATAATGTAGAACTACGAATTAAGTCCTAAAAGAACATGTGCAGATAAATGACCAAAGGTACATTGGGTCGTACTAACATGAGAATCATTGTACTTATACACATCCAGAGGGATGTTAACCAATTATTTCTGTGGTATCATACATTTAATAATCTGAATAACTACAGCAAACTAGTACTTACAAGCTGGGCCCATTCTCATCATGACCAGCAATAAGAAGAGATACTCCAAATGGCCGAGACTGCACAGGAGAAAAATAACTATAAATCCAGAGGCATTAAAGAACTATCACTAATCAGATATGGTAAAATGAAATCAAGTAGCTTTAATTAGAAAAAAAAAAAAAAAAAAAGAAAAAAGAATGTGAACCAAGCAAACCACCACTGTGTTTAACTTGATTTGTCTCTGTTAGGAAGAGAAGCTAAAATACTACGTTTTGGTGTCAAAATTAACAAACACCAAAATGCAACATTTTGGTCAAGAAGAATAAAAAGGGCAGAAGTCACATTTGTTCTGGAAATTGAGAAAAGGGTTCTGCGGCTATAATCTTTGTTGGCAAAGTCAGAGGCTGTGAATTGATTCAAGCTGATTCGAGTATGAGTTTAGGTAGTTATTTTTCACTTATAGTTGATTGGCGTAGATTGATTGATAAGATTGTAATCAATTACATGCTATTATGTGTTAGTATAAAGGCAATGTAACCCTAATCTGTGTTTTTAATGAAAAAGATCGATGTACATCCAGAAAGATTGCTTGTTGTTTTCTATTTGTCAATTGTGATTACTGTTTCTTAATTCTTGATTCTTGGTGATTTGAGTTGATCTTTTTGGTCTCTTTACAACAATATAAGTAGAACATCTAGCAGAAAAAAATAAAAAATAAAAAAGAAATCAGTCCAATCAGATGTAGAAATAGGTGGACATTACCATGGATTCTTCATCACCTTCACCAAAACGTAGAGCAAGATCACAAAGTGCTTGAGTTGTAGATTCCACAGTCATTGGCTCACCATATGAGAATCTATGGTTCTGCAAAAAGGAATCTAATAAATTAGTTAAACAGCTAAGTGCCACAAGAATATCAAAACATACCAACTACCAGAGTGTCCAGTCATGCTAGTTTAGAAAGAATACAGGCATCAGAAACCAACATAAGTACCTGAGTTTCTACTCGTGCATGCTCAACAAGCGTACGGGCATCAGCAATTAATCCACTCATAGCACATCCTATATGGTTATCTATTTCCATAATTTTTTCAACACTGCTAGGCTCCTGCAAAAACATATATTAAAAAAAAATAATACCTCAATTAAGTTGAAATCCAGTAATTGCAAATATTGGCCAATGCTGCCACATGAATGAAGAGAATAATCTCCAATTTCACAAACAATAACAATTATCTAGCAAATTCTGTTACCCCATTTCTCAGTATCATATCACAGAAGCATAATTTTCATAGTTCTCATTGCAATAGATTTTCAGTGGTCTTGAATTCTTATTAATAAGCTTAATATATTTTACATCTAATAATATGAAAAACAGTAAATAATAAAAAGCACTGCATCTTATTCATTAATACAGTTTCTTTTAATGATATAAAAATTCTGATCACAAAACTAAGACAGTGAATAGCTAAAAAGAGCCATGCATGTAACTACATCATGATGCTCAAATCTACCAATATTCACATGTTTATATCGGAATACCAACTATTTTTCAAGAAGAAAGGTTTATTTAACCATCTAAAACGAAGATTGGCAACATGTTCTAATCTTTGCATAAATTATTTCCAAAAAAGAGAAGCTGAATAACCATTTCCACTCACATTATACATGCTCTAATATGCATCGATGAAGCAATACAAATCTGGTAATACTAATGACAAATTAACATCAACATTTTATGGTTCAAAAGAACAAACATAAGTGTGACAACAGAGCAACAAGAATTCCTATGAGGAACAAAAAGAATAAAATAGACCAGGAGTGGTGAAGTAATCCGTTTCTCAACAGCTAGCACAACTCCTTCTTTTGTCTTCAACCCAATTGCAGTTGAACCTAGCTGCATAATTCAATCAAACCCATAGACATTCCAATCAAAACTTTAATATTGAAAACAGAAAAAGTAGAGAAGATGAAAACAAATCACACGGGCACATGTAATTTAGCTTATGATACCTAATTGATGAAAATACATCCAAAAAAGAAAAAAAATTAAAAAAAAACTGAAACTTTCTAGGGAAACAATCAGAGAAAGAAAAACCTAAAATATTGTCAACGAGTTATTAGAACAAATAAATAAATAAATAAAAGAAGCTTTAGTTCACCTTAATGGCCTCAATAGCATACTCAACTTGAAACAACCTGCCTTCTGGAGAGAAAGTGTTCACTCCTCTATCATACTCAGTCCTACAAATATTTCAAAAATATCCACAAAACCCCAATTAGAAAAGAAACTGCAAGAACTGACTGAAAATCCCAAGGAATTACCTTGTAAGGAACATTTTCTACCCTTTGATTGGATCTGGAAACCTTGTACCTGCAGGAGAGACAAACAGAAACCTTTAAGGATTAGAACAAGAGATCTAATGCGAGCTCTTAAATTATGTACAACCCACAACATTAAAAACCCAGACGATTAAGAAGCAAAGAAGTTTGGATTTACTTGAGTTGAGTTGAGTTGAGTGAGAGTCTGAGATGTACAGACGGCTGTTTGGAGCTTCTTTATTTTTTTTGTAGAGATATCTTCTTGAGGGACAAGTTAAGAACCGAAACGTTTTAAGTTTCTGTATGTATATTTTTTTGACGAAACGTTGCGGTTTATGGATAATGGGCTTTGGTTTTGAAGCTTCAATTATGAGCTCGGTTTTTTTATCAGCCCAATTCCAACTTGGATGAGAAATGTCATGTCCATTCCTTTTTTCACTAGATGCCCCGAGAGCTGATTTAAATCGAATTAGTTTAGGATTGAATTTAAATTTAATTTGAACAAGTTTAAAGCAAATTCGATTAAAGTAACTAAAACTTAGATTTTATAAGCTTCATTTAATGAGTTTAAACTTGAGTCTTAACAAATTTGATTTATAAGTCAAAGATTTTTGATTTAAATTGATAAAATAAACTTATTTTTATTTTAAAATAATATCATTTTTATTCATACGAAGAGATAAAGAAATAAAGTTGGTGTACATAGTATCCCCTCTTGGCACTAATCCATGTTTGTTTATGTCTGGCTTTAGTTTCTTTTATCTTACCTATTAAAGCTGTTCAATAAAACTTGTAGTTTATTTCCTTCACATGATTCATACCTTATCAAAAGAAGAACACAGAATCTTTAAACTTAGATATTATGGCAGATCTACAGTGCATGGTTCTTCAGTTTAGAAGAAATGCCAAATTTAAATTGGTACCCAATTCCAGCACCCTCTGCAACACTCACAGCAGAAACTTTAGTGTAGGCTTTAGTTTCCTCTGATATCACTGCCTTGGCTCTTAGCCATAAATTATGGAAATTATAACCAGCCTTTGCTCCAATGACCATGAGTCAAGGTTGTTAAGCCACTTTTCAAGCCTGCAGGGAAGAAAAATTACTTTTTACATTCTTCTTTACGAAGACGTGCACCACCTTTTGGGTAACTGTTTTCTTTTCCATTTCTTTCTGAAACATTCTTCTATCTCAATCAATTTTTACTATTAATACAATTTTTTTTTTATCACTAATTGATATACAAAATTTAAATTTTTGCATTAAATCAACTACATCAACAACTATTAAAGTATGAGAAAATTGAGTAAGCACTACAGCAGAATGAGTTTTTAGCGGCGTTTTTTTAGTGTTTTAGTGGCGTTTATAAACGCCGCAAATAATTTTACTGATATTTGAACAAACATTGGTATACGCTGCATCAGTAAAGGTTTTACCAGTGTTTTAGTAAAACGCTGGTAAAACCCAAAAATAAACGTCTCTAAAACCCACTGTTAATGCGGCGTTTAGTTTTAGGTTTTACCAGCATTTTTCAAACGCCGGTAAAATCCATCACACCCGCCAATTTATTTCTCGTTGTTTTTTCGCATACGATTTTCTGTCGGGATTGGTAAGCTATAGCGGCATTTTTAGGGGTTTTAGCGGCGTTTTTAATATTTTTCGCGCCTCATCACTTCGATGTTTTAAAAAAATTTGCAACGGTTTGCAAAGGTTATAGCGGCGTTTTTTAAATTTTATAACGGTATTTTTTAAAGTTTATAGCGGCGTTTTTTTTAGGTTATAGCGGCATTTTTTTGTATCTTTTGGCACAATTTTACCTGTTTCATGGGCTTTTTTTCTTTACTTGTTGATTAAACTTCCTACTTATTATAAATATCATGCAAAAATTAATAGAAAAATTGACAACAATATATGCAAGATAATACCTTCTAAAAATACATACAAGTAAATTTGTAACATCATTAATAAAATATTCGATAATAAGTATTATCAGAATTCTTGTCGTACATGAACATAATTATTGTTTAGAGACTTTATTTGGGAATTGTTATGAAGCTTGTTGGGCAAATTGGAGCCAAAACTTTTTATATTATGCTCTACGAAAAAAGTTAAAGATTTTAGAAGAACGAAATATAAAAATAGCAGACAATATCCATTAATGGTCACTCAACGTATAATAAAGTACAAAACTATATGAATTATATGGTTAATAGTCTTGTAGTATGCAAATAGATGTGTCGACAATGTATAATTATAAGTATAAAATATCCTCATATCAAAAACAGAATGAAAAATTCTATCCTTATATATGCATTATTTAGATCAAACATAGTAACAACATATGGTCCTAACCACAAGAAAATAAGATTTAGTTTTACGCTTCAAACAAATGCAAACATAAGAATAAATTATTAACAAAGGAGCATAATTAGTAGCAGATAATTATGAGTGATGCAAAATGACAATGACACACAAAACGTATCCAAAATTTTACTTCTAACAAAGTGCGTCAGTAAACTTCTCCAGTCAGTGTTTACGAGAATACACGAAAAATAATTATTTCTCATAAAACCACATGGATTCCAAACAACAAATAAAACAAACATTAAATAATTTCAACACTTCATATCCACATACAAACTAGCCCTCCAATCGGTTGGATTTCATCAATACACATTTCTCAAACATAGAAAACAATTCACCAGAACGTAAATATAAACTTACTAGTTCTCATCTGAAGAGTGCTGGTTACTTGATGGATGAGATACCTGTGACACAGAAATGAACAATCAATGGATAGTAATTTTCATATAATTACTTGATTTGAAGAAATTTGTTACATGAACATATCTTGTAAACATTACCTCTCCACTAGGTGGCTCATCATTTTGCTCTGGTGGCAAGCCCAACGATGCACAAATCCTGGACAACTGAGATTCAACTGAGTTCATCCTATTACCAAGTGCTTCCTGCAGTGTTCTCACTTGATTTTCCAATACTCTTATTCTATCGTTCGCCTCATTATTCACACTTGAAGGGCCACATGAGTGGTGAGATGATGATGTCGATGCCAATGCCAATGTCGATGTCGATGGCCTGTACATGCTAGGCATTGGACCTAATCCTAATCCATGCACCTGACCATGTCTTTTTGGTCCCATCACTTGAGCATATGCATTATCCTCTATCTCTGGAAGACTTGCATTTGATTCTTGGATAGAACTTTGTAACTCATTTATCTTCTCTTGGAGGAGTTCCTAAACCCATACAAAAAATAATGTCTTATTAACCGAAATTGGTTACAACCATAAATAAAGTAATAGAAACTAAACTTACGATTGCGTGTGTAGAGTCCTGATCAATTGGTCTCTCATCTTTACGAGTCTGATAGGTGGCTATGAACACTTTGACTCGTAACGGCTATTCACCACTTGATGTCTATTCCTCGGATGTATAAAGATACAATTACAACAAGACCTAATCATATCGTTAACAATGAGAGCAAAACAACTGACCATTTCATTCATTAATCGTGCTATACTCTTTGTTCCTCTAGTATGTGGTAGTGTTTGAACAAAATGAGTCCTAATTATTCCACTACGTCTCTGAAACAAAGAAAATGTTTAAGAAAAAGATAAAATTCATCATTACGTAACTAGACAAGAAAAATCAAAAAATATACTACCTGCCTCTGCTCAGAATGCCACTGTGTTACGAGAGTCATCCACTGATCTCTTATAATTCGATCTGATTTATTATTGACAAGGTCATCAATATTGGGGTACCGTTCATAATACTCTACTTTCAGGTCATACTTATAGTCTTTATATTTCTTACCCAGAGACTATAACACCTATTTGTCTCCTTTTAGATGGTATGTAAACCTTACCTGGAAAATAACATACAGTACTATATTGTGTTATTGGGCCCGTAATAAATAATGCGATAGTATATGTAGACAATAATGCAGTCTTACCTTAACAAAGCCAAGAATCCTTTCTTTCTCTGGTGCCAAGATTCGCCTCCAATCTTGTATACTTAAAGTGAGTAATTGACAATTTCTTGCTAAAGTCCCCAGAAAACTAGCCAACACACGAGCTTTGGGTCCTACTCCTTGGTTCATATCATTAAACTGTACCGTGACCTTCTCACCTGAACACATATTCCAAAGTTCCAACATCAAAGTTAGTCCCATTCGTCTTGTTTCTGAGTCCTGACCTATAACACATATGATGAAAAATAACATATCAGTCAATGGTGCTTTGTAATAAAATATCATAACTTTGAATACCATGTTGTGTTTTACCAACTGTGGTTGGGGTGCTGTCTTGATGTTGACTTGGTGGTTCAATGCTTTGTGAGGATTGCCCCTCAAAGACCGTTCGTATATCTCTTTTCCTCGGCATTTTTAAGTTGTAATCTACAAAGAAAGTTCTCATTATTTATAGATTTATATGTAAATAATTAAAAAACAAAAGAAACGTATATAAAATGTTGTCTCATGTAGATAAAAAAATCAATAACACATGTCTTATATTTAATTACAAGTCACTTCAAAGATAAAATTTGAGCACCACCTTAACTAACATTGTGGTCATCATCATCCTATAACTGTTGCTCACTAAGCATATCAATGAAAATACTGTCTATATCACTTCTAACCAATACAAAATCATCATTCTCTGTCTCTATCTGATTTGTTGAATAGAGAATATTCAAACTATCGTCAGGGATATTCACATCAATGTTATCCCCATCAGATGCAATATCTCTTAAATCAAAGGTATCTCTAGGCCATATGGGTAAAGGAACAACTTATTGTTCATCTCTTTGATCTTGGACAAAGATTACTTGTTGGGCCTGAGATGCAAACATAAAAGGTTCATCAAGTATATGAGCACCAGTCTGAATTAGGTGAGCAAAACTTATTAGTGTAAATCCTTGTACATCCTGTGTTATCTCTCTATCGTGAATAACATCAACCCAGTCACATTTGAATAATACAATTTTAAATTCATTGTAATAGTTGAGTTCAACAATATCAGTCAATGCACCATAGTAAGTCACATTGCTTAACACTAGCCTCGAGTCACTACTAGTGGCATAACTTTGGGTTTTGGCAACCACTATAACTCCACAATTTTGTGTACTCATGTCTTTCTCATACTCCATTCGAAATCTATACCCGTTATACAAATCAAAACATTTGAACCTCTTTACTATATAGTTTAGACCACGTGCAAGGGCTTTGATTTCAGTAATGAGATGCTCATCATCATCAATGTCCAGATCTTTTGCCTAAAAGCAACATAAATAGTTATTTATTAATGTCCATTAATATATAAATATAAAGAGAATTATATATCATGAAAAAAGAAAACTTCATTTACCTTTACATTGAACCATTCAGGAAAGGATGTAAGCGGTCAATCTCATGTTGAGTTAGTCGTCGTCGACGATGCAGTCTTTTGATAGCGCTGACATGTTCTCTGTAATTTATGGACAAATGAGCACAAAATCATCGCAATCTGATGTCGATATATTCATGGATATGTTCATCGTCAAAGATAACTTACTCTCGACACCTCCGTACTATATCTGAATCACAACTGAAAAGAACATAATGTTGTGCCTGAACCCACATATTTTCATCCATCATGAAACCCTAAACACTTCCAGATGGTTATCCAACCTGGGGAAATAGGATCGAATTAGACCTAGGTGCATTAGTTGTGTTTTTTTGGCTCTGCGATGATTTGCATCATCTAGGTATTAGGCGTAAAATGCCAAACACTCTAAAGCAAGAAACACTTTAGCAATCGAACCCTCTGGATAAGCTTTATTCCGGACAGTTGATTTTAAAGTGCTTAATGACCTGATGAATGATAGAGTATGAGCTTACTTTTGAGAAAAGACTATAAAGTATGTTTATTTATATCATTTACCTTTCGATTGGATACATCCATCGGTACTGCACTGGTTCGACAAGCCTCGCTTCTGTAGCCAGATGAATAACCAAATACACCATAATTGTGAAAAATATAGGGGAAATTTTTTTTTCCATATTATAGAGTATGAGCACAATCTTTCTTTCAAGTTGCTCGAGATCACGTATTCGAAGAGACTTAGCACACAAAGCTCTTAAGAAGTTTGATAATTCAGTCAGAATAGAACTTACTTTCATATGTAATGCACCTCGTAATGCAAGTGAAAGAAGTTGTTGCATTAATACATGACAATCATGAGTTTTTAAACCAAATAATTTGTGTTGTTTACAAACACATCATGAAATGTTTGAGGCAAAACCATCCGGGAACTTAACCAGTTCCAACACTCCATAAAAAATTTTCCTCTCATATGACACCATCGTATAGCAGGCCGGAGGTAAATAGGTCTTTCTTGAATCTTGCTGTTGAGGCCATAACTCCTTCTTTATGTTCATCTCTTGCAAGTCCCGACGAGCATAAATGTTATCATTTGACTTTTTATCAATATTGAGAATTGTATTCACCATATTGTCACAAACATTTTTCTCAATGTGTATCACATCAAAGTTATGTCTTATTAAATGCGATTGCCAATAAGGTAAGTGGAAGAAAATACTTTTTTTTTTTCCATGTTTTTAGTTTGACCCTTGTAACTTCTTTATGCATCTTTCTGTACCTAAACTTGATATTTTTTAATTGATCCAAGATTACAAACCCAAACGGTGGAACTAGAGTAGATCTTAATTCGATTGTCTCATCAAATGATTTTGCATCAAATCGAGACTTATGAGTGATATCCAAAAACCAACGATGGCCCATGAAACAAAACTTTTTGCCATTCCTTAGACGCCTAGAGTCTGTCTCTGTATTACAACAAGGACATGCAAAACAACTATGAATGTTTTACCCAGCGAGATTACTATAAGCTGGGAAATCATTTCAGGTCCACATAATTGCTGCATGCAATTGAAAATTTTGGTTCGATGAGGCATCAAACGTTTCCACCCCTATCTCCCATAAGTCTTTAAGGTCTTCTATCAAAGGTTGCAAGTAAACATCAATATCATTACTAGGCCCAAAAGGACCGAGAATTAACAATGAGAGCATGCAGAATTGTTGTTTTATGCACAACCATGGCGGTAAATTGTAGGGAAGTAAAAAGACCGACCATATGCTGTAAGTAGTTTGTATAGTATCAAACGGATTGAAACCGTCGCTCGCTAAACCCAATCTAACATTACGTGTTTCTTCACCAAATATAGGGTAGATCGAGTCAAAGCTTTTCCATGCTTCTGAGTCAGTCGGATGTCTCATAATTCCATCCTTAGTATGGTGTTTATCATGCCAAGTCATCAACCTTGAAGTTTTTGGGGACATAAATAACCTTTGATGTCTCAGCTTGATAGGAAAATATCGCAACACTTTCGACGAAATTTGTTTTTTCTTGATCAAATTAAATTCCTATGGCACTAGATGAATCACTCTCAGAATTTCTCCACTGAGACACCCCATAAACTGAGCATAAGTCATCAGAAGCTTTTTCTTTCCAAAATAGCATACAGTTATTGGGACAAGCATGAATTTTCACATATTTAAGTCCTAAGGCTTCAATAATCTTTTTGGTTTCATGAAAAGAGTTTGGTAGTGTCTTACCCTTTGGAAAATCATATTTTAAAAGCTTAATTAAAGCATCAACCGTTTTGTTAGACTAACTATAACGACATTTTAAATTATAAAGATGTAGAACGAATGACAGTTTAGTGAAATTTTCACACCTTGGATATAATTGTTCATTAGCATCTTCTGTTAATTTCTCGAAGTCTTCTTTTTCTCTAACAAAATGTTTCGTATGTTCTTCCATCATAGTATCCTCAATGTTGGGCTGAATCGCATCTCTGCCATGGTTACATGCATCGAAAAGTTGTCCAGATACCCCAAAAACATCATGTAACATTTCTGTTATCGAATTATCTGTAGTCATTTCTTTTTGTACTTGGATGCCTAGGGTTGACTCTTGTGTTACCATAGATTCACCGTGACAATACCAAGTAGTATAACCAACCATAAATCCATGAACCACTAAATGGTCATACAGTTCTATCCGATTTTTGTAATAGTAATTAACACATTTTCTACAAGGACATGGAACCTTATCAGTACTTGATTTACCTTAAAATGCAAAATCAAGGAAACTATTCAACCATTCTAAAAATTCTGTTGTAACTGTTGGAAAACTCATCCAACTCCTACACTTGTGAGTATCCATAACAACGTACTGATAAATAATAACACAGTTAAAATTATACCTAATGTAAACACCAAATTAATCAGACCATGTGGCATTTATTAGTTATATTACAAACACAAATACTCATCCGTTAACTTTAATAATAAAACATGAGATTTTCTTTTTAATTTCCAATTGTAGGTGTTTTTGAAAAAATTAAATTGTTAATATTTAATTTTAACAATGAAAATTACATCCCAACAAGCATAATAAAACATCATAATTAATGATGGAATTTTGTGTTTTACGATGGAGCATGATCAATTGTTTGTTTTGGTCTTATCAAACTAAAAAATGATAATTATGATGTCTGTGGGAATCACATTATATTTCTAAAACTCTAGACTACATAATATTAAAAAAAGTTTCATATGTTTGCGATATGTTGTTTCTGATAGTGTTTTCACTTACGGTAACAAAAAATGATAGGTAATTTTTATGTTAAGAACATATAATTGATTGAATCATGCTCGAAGACAAGTAAAATAAATTAATTAATTAAAATAACTTAAATTTAGATTGTTTAAATGATATTAACTAATATTTTATAGAGTATATGAATATAATTAAGAAAATATATTTTGTTGAAATTGTCTAAATATATAAAGATGTTTGACCATTATTGATCCAATTCAAAATATTTATCACTCTTAACATAAAATCTTTGATTTTTCATCAATTATGTAGTCAAATTCATCTCCACAATGAGTTATTTATTTGATCTTTGAAATGTGTTATTGTGATTATAAGTGTCAATCACGGATTCCAATATAAATAAACTCAAATAAAATTTAATTTAAGATTATGTTAAATCTAAAAAAAATTAATTTTAGATCAATGAATTAAGATTCAAATTTAATATTTAAATCATTTGTGAAAATTAGGAAACTGAATTAAAATAAAAACTATAATAAAATTAATGGTCAATTTGACATGCTATCTAAGAAAATCCGAACCCAATAATTTGATGAGAATCAGGGGTACTCATGGATTAATCCTCTTAAAAACTATATGTTTTATTTATTAAGTTTTTTGAAT
This sequence comes from Anacardium occidentale, assembly GCA_026122585.1. Taxonomy (NCBI): domain Eukaryota; kingdom Viridiplantae; phylum Streptophyta; class Magnoliopsida; order Sapindales; family Anacardiaceae; genus Anacardium; species Anacardium occidentale. The sequence goes on from JAJEJH010000413.1 coordinate 340,563, forward strand.
AATTAATATATTCATTAGCTTAAAGAAACTTTGACATTTAGTTTCTAGGGCCTTCAAAAAAAAATTTATAAATCATAAATTTGGTTTTATCACTTATTAGGAATGTGGCCTAACCAATTTTATATGTGCAATCATCGATTTGATTGTATTTATAAACTAGGTAATTAAACCAATACGATTTTGAATAAAAATAGAGTTTAAAGATTGAAACATCTATTCAAAATGCAAATGTTCGTTTCATGTTCTAAATTTCTTGTTAGACTAAAAATGATTTTGTTTTGTTAGTCATTCACCATTATGAATAAATTAAACAAAATTTAAAAATAACATGAAAGCTTAAAAAAGAACGACAATAAGTATAAAACAATTGTTTTTGTGAAAATCCAATTAGAAAGACAGTTGACGAAAAAATTGATTCAATTATCTAATAATTTTGGTTCAACAAAAATTGTTTAACGTGGTTTCAATTTAAAATTTTCTCCAAATTGAAAAACTGGTTCAATTAACCAATTTTAAATACTCTTATTAATTTATAATTAATTAAAAACAGGTTTTTTTAATTATTATTATTTATGGTTTGTAGCCTCTAAACTTGTTGGCGAAGACGAGAAGGAAGACGCCCAACGCAAGCTTAGAACGCATCGCAGAAACATCAAACAAACAATTTGTGAGTTCAATCTTCATTTGCGATTTATTAATTATAAACTCAAATAAAATTAATGTTTATTTAGGAAATCAAATTAAAATTATTATAAATAATGATACAAAACTTAATAATTATAAATAATCAATCAAACACTTCCAACTTAATACCACATACAAACCAACCCTATAATCGGTTGGATTTCAATCATTTGCTCCAAATAATGATACAAAACTTAACAATTAACATACTTTAATAAATAACAAATAACATAAATAATTCTAAAAATTTCAGAAAACTTACAACTTCGTCTCCAAACGAGAGCCAAGGTGAAGAAGAGAAGAATGTCTTCAAATGAAGAAGAAATAGCCAAAAACCATTGAAAACACGTATGGAACTGGTAAAAACAACAGCCACAGCGGGAGAAAAGATAGTGCAGCGGCGAGAGGAAATAGGAAAAGGAAGAAGAAGAGTTTGCACGCTAGGGCTAAAAAGACATTTACCGACATTTTTAAGTGAGCTTTACCGGTGTTTTTATAAACGCCGGTAAAACATGATTTTTGCGGCGTTTTATTAAAACGTCACTAAAACGTATTCTTTTAGTGGCATTTGGGTAAACGCCGCTAAAAAACCACTGCTAAAACCCCATTTTACCATAGTGAAGTCTGATATGAGTGTATAAAGATAAATTATGATGAGTTAGACAAAAATATATGATATTATAATTTTATGTGGTTTAACCCGATAATTAAAATGTTTACAACTATAGTGTTCTCACTAGTTTTTATGTAGCACAAAAATAATACAATAACTTTCAATATTTTTAGTAATTTATCTATGTTTTCATCTCCCCTTATCCCTCTCTCTTCCTCTTAATATACAAGTTTTTCTTTTTTAAAGGAAAAGGTACATTTTAATCCTCTGTTTTCTCAAGGTCATAACCTATGATTTTCAATTTAAATGGATTAAGTCATATGTCTATATTAATAATGTTTTATTTATGTGAAAGTTAAGGCCTTTGTTAGATAATCATTATGAAGATATTGTGGCATAGGATCCTGTTTGGGCCATTTTTTGATAATCTAGATTTGATATCGTCTAATCATTGGTTTTAATGTCCTAATCTTGAATCTATTGTAGGTTCTAAGCTGAAGAGTTAAATAATGGTTGTCTGTTATCTGTTTTGTTTGAATATGCTCTGAAGTTTGGCTTTTAAGTGTTTTACAACACCCTAAGATTTGTAGAAGGGCATTTACGTTATTTCTTAGCCTTAGGATCATTTTCAAGGTCTATGATTGGCTTAGGAATTATAAAAGAGTAATTTAGAGTCGTAGTTATGGTGATACATGTGGGTGACTAGGATTGCGCCACATGCACAGGATGCTAGAGCGTGAAAATTAGTTTTAGCTTGAAAGCATGCCCAAGCATCTTTAGGATTCATGCTCGTGTGTGATTAATGATCTGTGACCTATATAAAGGCCTTCAATTCTTATTATTTCATAAATAGCTTAAGATAGAAAATTAAATTGCTCCAACATTAAGAAAGAGAAAGTGGATTGGGTGGTTCATCACTACTGGTAGTCGTTCGTTTGCTAGAGTTCTAGTAAGAGAGACAGAATGTGTTCAACAACATGAGGTAAGTTAGAATTCTATCACTTTTTATGGCATTTTCAAGTTATACACATAAGATTACGCTTCGAGAATAACAAAGAATGATGCTATGGAGTGATTTGATGTTTCGTGATAATTATATGATGATAATTCCTAAGTAAAAGTATATTTGATGGTTTTAAGTAAGATTTATGGTTGAATGTTCATGAATGAGCCAAGTTTAGGTCAAATTTTAATCATTATTTTGAGGATCTTGATGAGAAATATGATATGAATGTTGATGTGACATATCTTGGCTAGAAAATGAGGAATATTCTAACAAGATTAAGAAAGGGAAAGAAGCAAGGTTTTGTGAATATGCATACACACCCATGCATTACCTATTTCCAATAGCACGACCATGCATGGAGAAGGGACACGATCATGATAGTTACATGTTCATATGAGAAAATTAGGTGAATGCATGATCGTGCATGATGGACAAGCATGACCATGACTAACATCGTATGATGTGCATTAAATTAAGCATTTAGATATATGACCATGCAAGAAGGCAAAGCATAACTGTGGCGATGGACAATTTTTTCGTAAAAGGTTTAGATTTAAGCGTATGCTTGTCTCTAAGTATACTTATGCATGAGATTGTTTCAAGAGAAAGATTTAGTTTTAAGTGACGTTTAGTACCCATTAAGTTTTAGGGGCATTTTTGTTACTACACAAGCTATTACACAATAAGATTAAACATATCATGGCATGCCAAATTTTAGAATTTTCAAAATATATGCATGAGATAAGTTTTAACATGTTTTACAAATTTTTAGATTTGAAGAGGACATTTTTTCTTATGAGTTTTCCTAGGTTATATGTTTTTATGATAATGGATACGATGGGGCATATGTGAGTTTACACTCTCACAGTAGGGGGCTAGTATCTATAGTAAAATGTTGCATTCATAGTAGAATGCTTTACTCATAGTAAAGTACTAGCTTATATGTATGAGTTATATGCACACGTGGCCAAAATCCTTACGTCTCACTGAGTTTGATTTAGAAGTTCATTTTTGAACTTGGTATGATACCTAGCATTGCTAATCTTATAGACTTTTATTGTAATAACAATGGAACCATTGTACATGCTAAAGAACCACGGTCTCATCAAAAATCTAAACACATTCTCAAACAATTTCACTTGGTACAAGAGATTATCCAGTATGAAAATATGTAGATTGAGAGAGATCATATAAATGACAACTTGACGAATCCATTGACAAAGCCTCTATCGCAACACAAGCTTGACAAATATATAACTATACATGGTTTTAGTCATATGTATGATTGGATATAACATAAGTGAGAGATTGTTAGGGTAGGTGCTCTATAATTATGTATCTAATAGTGTACTTTTATGTGTTTACTTATATATTTATATAATTTGTGAATGCATTATGATTATTAATAAAATAATGTATTCCATTATATTATTGTTTGATACATATAACAAGTCCTTAGGATGGTAAAATTGAGACAATATAATCAAATGATTGATTGTGCTTTCTATACACAATCATTAATAGCTATACTGAAACTGTTCATAATCCCAACATCATTATAACCATGGACACAAGTGATGGTACGAAGATTATTATAGTTTGAGTGATCCTTCAAAAAGTAGTGACAACTTGTATGTGTCAAAGTATGTTACTTATAGCCTAATCTTCCATATAAGTGTATGATTTATTGATCATGTTCACTATACTGACCTATTAGAAAGGACTCTATATAGATTGTGCTTCTTATGTCAATGAATTTGTCCTC